>JAHZMT010001756.1:0-12296 GCA_027743785.1 Sinhomidia bicolor | reverse complement strand
AGTAGAATTTTTTAAATAGAATTCAAGTGTATGTATCATCGCACAACTTTGTAAAGTAAACACTCGAAAAAAATATTATATATGATAGGGTTTTTGTCGTCGTCTTCTTCTTCTATTTCGTTGTCAGTTTTACTTTTTACAACGACAACCCCAGTAGCAGTAGCAGCAAAAGGAAAAGTTCATGGACCAGACAAGAAGGGAGGAAAGAAATAAGGAGCATATGTATTTTTTCGCAAAGACCTTTCAAGAAATATATTATCGGCAGATATGGAATTTATTGTGTGTGTGTTGATGTTGACGGTGGTGGTGGTGGTATAACGTGTTCGTGACTTGGAATACGAATGCTGTATGAATACTTACTACTTGTAATGCTAGTGCTGCCACCATCATCCTGATGGTGACGACGACGAAGGAAGATAATAAAAAATATACTGAAAAAAACAGCCGGTCATGCTTAACTTTATGATAGTTCGTTTTCTTCTCCTGCCTGACGCTATATTTATGTAGGAATGAGCTTGTTTTTTAGCACTCTTTCGGTTGAAAAAAGTGGATTATCACATTATATCAGTAAAAATTGAGTGAATTTGAAATGGAATAGACTTGTAAAAAGTAAAGTGTTTTTGGAGGTACCTAAAAATGAACGAGTCCTGTATTTTTTTAACAGTGCAATGCTGATTTTGTGGCAAAATTTTGCCCATTTTTTTCTAGCTTGATTCTTGTCGTTTTGACTAAACCACCCGCATAAACGACAGCAACACGACAGCCGCCCCACAAGGAAAAAATATAAAGAATTGTGTGCCATTTCACGCGTTACTTGTCCCTTTGAATTTTCCTTGATGAAAATATTTTATAGGAACATATGTGCATCCGACTAGTAAGTAGAGAACAAGTTATCCCAGTTGACAAACTTGGCTCGTGACTTGGAGAAAAGAGAAAAAAAATCTTTTTCAGTTTCTTAATAATAATTTTGGCTCGTTATCCTCAGCACAATCATCAAATTAAAAGAGGAAAGTGAAAGAAAAAAAATAAAGGAACTTCTTTTCCTTCTGCGTTTTGTCACACAGAACCAGCAGTTTGAATGAACTAGAATTCGTGACAAGCTTCGCAAAAAAGGAGAAAAAATATAATATATAATCATATAAATATATACATATTCGCGACCATCGTCCTTGCTGCTGCCTCGGAAAAATTAAATGGAGAAAAAGACTGAACAGTGACAAAAGAGAGGTAAAAAAAGAAGTTTTCCATCAAAGCAGCAGTACCAGCAGAAGTACATTCAAGTTACGTAGTAGCAGTAAAAGTGTGATATGTATGTTATATGAGATGAATGAAATGTGTCACCCAGTCAGACTCACTCACACATTCTCTTACTGTCAGCCACACGCCTCAAGGAAAATTGCTTTTTGTCAAGAAAATAATAAAACAAAAGCAGAGAGAAAAAAATATAAAAAATTTAGTGTATAGTGTTGTAAAGCTACTACACATTATAGAATGCGACGCGAAAAGAAGGAGAAAAATTTGTGTGTGATGTGATGATGAAACGAAAAGGATAATATTTTTTTGGCGAGAGGAAAAGTTATAATTATTTACAGTTTCACTGAGCTGTTACTTTGTGTCTTGTTGTAAAAAGTAATAACATGTTGGTGTTTTATTTGTCATTGACATATGTTGAGTGGTGTGCGCACTGAGCTCCACATTAATAACTTCTTGGTACACTTGATCATCATCATTATTATAGTAATAATAATTCGTTGTTAATTCAGTTTGTTTATTATGTGCCCATACTATATACTCTGTCATTGTTGCTGATGATGATGTTGGTGATGACGTGAGTCTGCATGATATTTTTAATGTAAAGAAAAGTGAAAGAAAAAGCAAGTTAACTTGCTTGCGGATGTGTGCTGTATGCATATGAAAAGATACGACATGTGTAGTGATGATGATACGTTGTGAAATGAAACTAGAAAGAGGGAAAATGAGATGAGAAATTCATACACGTACGGACAGACAGGCAGGCAGTAGGCAGGCCCACAACAGTAGTAGTCTAGAAGATGTACGTGGTCTGGTCACAAAGTTGGCTTTTGACGATGATAATAATGACATGATTCATTTAATATATTATGAGTCATGATGAGGATGCTGAGTTGATGATGATTATGATTAAATGCCTCAAGCGCTAACAGCAGCAGTAGCAGTAGCATACTTTCTATTAAAAAAGCAAATAGTGATGATGATGTTGCTTTGGTTGGTTGCGATAGAATAAGAATACTCCATTCAATAAAAGTTATCACCGAGTTTCTTCAAAAAGAAAATGTGCTGATTGCTAGAGGCGCTTCCTATAATAAAAAATATATGCGAAAAATAATATTATTCATTTTTAGACTGAGCTCTGAATGCTATATTTTTTATGGAGCTTTGCGCTCAACTAAACAAACTTGAAAAGAACAAGTGAGTATATTCGCCATGATCGTATATACTTTTGTTAGTTAACTTGCTCGGAGAATAAATATATAGTAAAAGGACAGGGCTACCAGCCTATTATGATTTCATCGCCAACTCAACTTATTCCAGTTGACGAGCCGAGTGTCGCTCGCTGAAAAAAAAACAGAGTCTCAACAAGTTTTTCTTCTGCCTGTACGCTACAAAAAGAAAGCGGCAAATGAGATACAGCTAGAGAAAGTCTCGAAAAGCGGGGAGAAAGAGAGACGACAAAAAAGTTTTTCTGTTGAGAAAATAGAGAAACAGATGACAGTTTTCCCTTCGTTTCAAACTGAACATTTTCTTTTCTTTTTTGAACGTTGAGTTGTGTCGAGTCATAAAAAGTGTTTGCTCACGATGATGATGAGAATGAGATTAGTTTGGATCGACGAGTACAGTAATAAATCTTGAGTTTCCACCAAACACCATCATCACCACCATTTTTTGTTGTTTTTTTTGTCAAAAACTGTGGTATACAGCGAGTAAAAATATGAAGATCAAATGCGAACAAAACAAAAAAAGTCTTTTTGCTGCTGCAAATTTATACGCATTTGTAATTTAGGTAGAGGACAGGAGAGGAAACCACCCTTTCTATCTAACCTTAAAAAATATCATGCGTGGTGATATAAATTCTTTTTTGTTCTTTTTGCTGTTATTTGCGATGGGTGAACTATATAAAATTTCCAAACTTGACTGAAATTGATATGAATGAACTAAATAGCAAAATCTCCATAAATAACTCAAGTCAGAAAAAGGGGAGACAAATAGTGCGTACGACACATTATTATTATCTTTCCTTTTAGATAAGAATCCAAAGTATTGTAAGCGGATAAATTTTATGAAGATTACATTACGATTGCGACACAGACGGTAAAAAATCGCTTACCTAAATATAATATAGAAAAGAACAACAATAACAAGCTGTGTATCATTCAGCCGCAAAAAGAAATATGTACCGAGTAGATTTCAATTCAACTTGTCTTAACTGAAGAAAGACTGATGACGATATGCTTATATAAGCGACCATATCATCATCATTGTTTAAATTATTAGGTTGTAGTCGGTTGATGATGATGATCATCATCATCATCTCTTTCTGCTTCTTCGTTGTAAAGGTTGACTGAATGGCTCGTTCTGAAACACGTAAGCTGCATCCCATTAAAAGTGCATTTTTAAACCACAAAAGCCGACAGTTCTTGGCAATGAACAGAAGAGAGCGTGTTTCTTGAATCCAAAATATGATTTCAAGAAATTCTTGTCTTGTTTTGTGCTGTTTTGCATGGCTTTATATATATATATATGACATGATTGCATTACATTAATATAAGTTATGTTGACAGATTTTTGGTAGTAGTAAAAAGCAGCAGCAGTAGTAGTAGTGCCTTGGTTCTGTTAAACTTTGTGACTTGACTAGACTATCATCCTGATTATCATCGCAGCACTAACAAAATATTATTGTTGGCCGTATATGAGTAGTGGCAGTGGTAATGGTTATAGTTATTAGGTAGTATACTTTTTTGTTATTGACCGAGAATACCGGCCCTTGTTGTGTGAATAATTTAAATGTTTGAACATTTTTCACGTATGTTTGCTTACATGTGTTGTAAGGAGCGGCAAGACAAAACATTATGAAAAATACATATACATACGTATAATATGCGATTGTTGCTGCACTGTTAAAAGATGAAAGAAATTAGGTTTGGCGACTAGTACAACTAGCTGAAGTAGCGAGCAGGTATGTAGTATATAATGTACTACATAAAGCGGCCATAAATGCTATGTAAGGTTTTATTGTAGCGTAACAGCATTCCTGCAAAGAAAAAAGATTATGCTTCTTTTAAATATATTATCAAAGAGGACACATTGCATGTTTTGTTGCATCATCAGCGTCATCGTCATCATCATCATCATCATCAGCAACATTGAAGTAGTATTTTTTATTTTGAAAATGATCACATGCTATTATTATCAACAAAGAAGGATAAAAGGATGCCCTGCCCCTATGACGAATTGAAATATGCCAGTAAAGCCCTTACCAAACCAGCACAATATTATAGACATCAATGTAATAAATATTACAAGGCATTTATCTTGCCTTGTTAAGAAGAAAGAGTGAAAAATGGATGAATGGACACATTGAGAACATGAATCAGAAGATAAGCTCTTATGTTTTATTTTGGCAACAATGCAATGGAGCACCATATTATTATCAGGGGGAACGACGACACAGTGTTACTGCAAGAAACAAGTTGGGTTGATGGTGCCAACAACAATGCAATGATAATGTGAAGTGCAACGCCAACAATAGAGTGAGTGCACAGCCCATTTCAATTGTTTCTTGAGAAAAGAAAAGGCTTCAAAATGGATGCAACGGACGAATTTCGATTTATCAATACAGCAGCTACCACGACCACCTCCTCTGGTCGCCGCGGTAGTGTATCTTCAAGGCGACTGGGAAGGAATAATAGTCATCAAGATGAAGACGGCGGCGTAGCAGCAGCCTCCTCCTCAACAATCACCTCATCTACTTCTACTTCATCTTCAAACAGTTTACGAACGGTGCCGGTGTGCGTGTACAATGAGAATCGGAGCTTCAAGCTGAGATTTTTCTGGGACAAGGCCTTCAAACTGTTCCATTCCCATCGACCAGTGTACAGGGCAGTATCCGGGATAAATTACCAAGACTGCGGAACTATTGGAGGAAGTAGCGCGCTCAGCAGAGCTCCTGATGGTAGCAGCACTCGCCGCAGTTCAGGAACCGGTTTGGTAAAATTGCGCAGTCAAAGTCACAATCAGTTAAACAGAATAGTTGGTCTCCATGAACTGGACTTATTTCACAGCGGCCGTGTTGCTCCCGCGAGTACGGCAGGGACAACGTCAAGAATTGTAGCAACGACAACACAAACCATTAATAATTCAAGTAGTAGCATTAGAAGACGCAGCAGTTTATTTTACGATGATACCAATGTAAATGGTCATGGTAGTAGTAGTAATAGTACAACAGCAATTGCAGTTGTTGCTGCTGCTGAGCAGTCATCTGCACAAGATTTTATCCCAGTTGTTGTACCGCGGAAGAAAAATCGAGCTTTCGGCGGTGGTGGTGCCAGTGCCTTCAATTGCAGCAGCGGTACCATCAGTGCCTGTACTGGTGGTACTACTTCTACTACTACTGATTCTTCAGCTTTTTATTCCTCCGCAATTTCCACTTCACCGACGAAGAAGGCACATAATCAGCAACAAAGTATGCAACGCTGCTGCAGCAGTAGCAGCAAAAACATGAATAGCTGCAGCGGCAATACTATTTCCGGGGGTGAAAAACCTCAGCAGCGGCAGCAGCAGAATCGTCAACATGCACATCAACAACACGACGACCATCATAATAACGACATCGAGTATGACGATGACGATACCGAGGGAGATTCTTCATGCTTCTTTTACTACAACAACACCAACAACGGCGTCTACGACAACATTGGCAGTATGCATGTGAATAATAATAATAGTGGTGGTAGTAGTAATAGTAAGAATAATAGTGATGGTGGTGGTTGTTCTACAACTAATGCAACCACTTTATCTTCTAGCTGCTCATCCTCCTCCTCTGCTAATAATATTGTTTTTCCTCATTCACATTCAACAAAAAGAGGAGCAACAACAACGGCTCACCTTCACACAATAAACAGCAGCAACAGTCACGTTATTCCCCCTTCTCGCACAATAACAGGCAATAGTAATAGTCATCATCATCATCATCATTCCACCGTATCCGCTACATTATCATCGTCTACGGGATCAAGTGCTGCTGCTGCAGCAGGAGCACCTGTTCAGTTGAGACGAACTCAAAGTAGCAAAAGTCATCATTCTGGTAATGAGTCGCAACAACGGCACTACTACAACAACAGTAATTCTACTACTGCTATCAGTAGCAATCTACACTGTCATCCGCAGGTTCGGTCTTCGCATCAGCAGCACCGTGAAAATAAAAGTTTGACTTTGGTGGAGCAAAGGCGAGTTCCCAGTCCTACTTGTTCGGCGTATGAAAGTTGGAAGTCTGCCGGTAGTGAAACAGGAGGAGGCGTATCATCTATAACAAAGAAATCGAAAAGAAACAACAAGAGATTAGTTGACATTGATAATCATCGTCGTGAAGATACAGAAGGCTGTACAAGGGGAAGTTGCCGGTGTCCTTGTCACATCTACAGCAACGTCAGTAACAGCGATAAGGTGTCATCATTGAGTGGCGGTGGTGGTGATCAGCAGAGTGGGCAGTGTTGCAACTATTGTAATTGTGAAGGAAGTTGTCAAGAAGAGCGCGAGTGTGAAGGGGATTCGGATACGATTGGGAATGACTCAGGATTAGATACGTGGAAAAGGAAGAAAGTACAAGTTGGAGGAGGAGGAGATGAGGAGGGTTGTAGTAGTGGCAGTGGTGGTGGTGGAGGAAGTGCCGCAAACACAGCAGTGAAAAGTGGTGGTGAATCCGGAATTGTTTGTACAATCTCACAAAAAATCCCAACTGTCACCACAAGACAGTTTGCTGGTGGTAATCATCAAAATAGTAATATTAACAGTGACGACGAGGACGATTACGCTGTCGTTGCTACAGACTGTGAAGAAGAGGACGAGGTGGACAGGAGGAGGAGAGCTATTGTGTTTGATTCAATTGAGCCAATCAACGTGGTGGATAAGATGCGGATGATGATTGAAAATGGAAGTGTGCTCTACGACTCGTTGGATGACGACACATATTCCGTTGTCCTGCCTCCTGCAACGGCAACAAACACAGTGTCATCCACGGGATCCTCATCTTCATCGGGATCAGCATCTTCCTCCCTTAATAATGGGAATACCACAGTGGTTTTAATAAATAGCTGCTGTGAAGTGAGCACTGATCACTGTCACAACGCTGTCAACTCCAATTCCCTGTCAGACACTTTCAATTTTAGTGATTATGACGTGGAGTGCATGAGTGAAATTGATTTAAATAGTGAGCCGGGATCCAGCTCTGGATCAATGGTTGTAGAGGCAAACAATAATGACGGCGGGGAGCGTAATCGCGGTGAAATAAGCGTTGGTGAAGATTATAGCACTTCTACTACTGGCGGTGGTCCCATCAAATATCTCATTTGTCATTCCACATCAGAAAATGAATTGGACAGTTTGGATCTCGCCATGTTTGAAAGGAAACAGAGGGAAGCGGCGTCTATTGTTAGCACTGCTGCTGCTGCTTCCGCCGCCACTTCCGGAGAAAGTTGTGTAAAACTTTTAAGTGCAAGTTTGTTCTCCGCTCCAAACAATACTGGAAACAGTGATGATGACGACAGAAATTCCAGTTTATGTGCTGAGGCTGGCGGGATTGCTCATAATACATCCACCACCGCCATAACAGATGAGGGGAGTGCTAGTGCATCTGGTAATGCTGGTAGCACAGCTCAACAACTACTTTTATTAGGACAAAAGTATTATGGTGTAAATAATAACAGTACTTGTAGCAGTACAAAAAGTGCTCCGTCCATTACTACAATAGGTAGTACCTCCCACGCAAATGAAAATGGTGGTGGCAAAGCTGAAGAGACTTACTCAAACTGGAGCGATGCTGGAAGCGAGTTTGAGTTTGTAGGACCGTCCGCTCTTATTGCTGCTGGGGTATCAACTGGCTCAAGTACTGCGGGCATCCAGTGAGATAATGACAAAAATATACATCTGTTAACATTGATATCAATGCATATGATTCATTTTCTGTACAAAATATGTACCCGTCTCCCACTGAAAATCGTTTAGCTAGACTTTTGGTTACAGAAAAAAGGAAAGTGTTTGTACTTGCAGCAGGCTTGTCACTGAATATTTTTTTCCTACGTACTGCTTTAATAGCTACCACAATTTTACCATAATAATAATAATATGCACTTGGAATGCTTTTATTATTATTATTTTTATATTTCGCCCTAATGTCCTTCTAAACTTGGCTTGCTTTCGCACTTTCGTTTTAATTTATTTTTCTTTCTACTGGCTTTGTTCGCTACAGCTTTAAAGCTTTCTATTATTACCGTACCACTCATCAATTTATGAGTAAACTAGAACACTAAACAAGTGACGTGGATTGGAGTAGCGGCGAATGAATGGCGGTGATAAAAAGGCAAATGAGCAAAAGTAGCGTTTCTCTCAGCTCATCTCTCGGTTTGCTATCAGATTATCTGCTGATGATCAGAGAAGCATTGATATGTGTGGTAGCAGCGGTGGTGGTGGCGTTGGCGTTACGTGTTGTCATTGTTGCTTTTTAAGCCATAGGAGAGCAACATTATTAAAGTTCTCTCTCTCCGGCCTGGCCGCAATGCGCCTTTATGAATGGCAAGGCTAAATGGCAAAATTGTTATTATTGGCTCTGTGTGTGTTGCGTTGAATAAATGGAAAGTAGTTAAAAGCTGCCTACATGGCGTGAATAGAGACATTACTGGCGTTATTGAATATTCCCTTAAAAAGTATATGTGTGGTAGCAGCGGTGGTGGTGGCGTTGGCGTTACGTGTTGTCATTGTTGCTTTTTAAGCCATAGGAGAGCAACATTATTAAAGTTCTCTCTCTCTCCGGCCTGGCCGCAATGCGCCTTCTTTATGAATGGCAAGGCTAAATGGCAAAATTGTTATTATTGGCTCTCTCTCTGTGTGTGTTGCGTTGAATAAATGGAAAGTAGTTAAAAGCTGCCTACATGGCGTGAATAGAGACATTACTGGCGTTATTGAATATTCCCTTAAAAAGAAATAACCATTTATTTTCTCTCTCTCTTTGTCTTTCTTACTAAAGTAGAGTTTTGACTCCCCCGACGACATCATGCACTTTTTAAAAAACCTTGTATTCATCTTCTCTGTCCATTATTGCCTTTTAGCCCATTCACTTTATAAACAAAGTTTTAGCTTCTTTCTTCTTCCCGCACATGTCGGGGAAATTGAATCTGCATTCTAGTTAGAAAACACTACAGCATCCTCTTGTCGCTCGAGGAAGAAGAAGAAGAGAAGGAAGCCTCATGAAAAGGAATCCTTTTTTTATAAAAAAAATGTCAAGCTATGGTCTATAGACGACTACTTCATGGTGATCTAGAAACGGGGGTTTGCCTAAAAGCAAGGCTGTCAGAGCCCATTAGCATTTCAAAATTTGTTCGGTTGAGAATTGCTCCCATTTTCTTTGCTACTATTGATGCTGACGACGACGACGACGATGCATACATACCCAAAAAGTAAAGTATTCCGACGACGACAACGCTATTGTATTTTAATGGCATTTTCGGTCGCGTTAAAGCTGTTTTGTTTTTAACCAACTTTATCCTTTTAAAGCTTCTAAATAGATTTTACTCTAAGTCGTTTAGGTCGTTTCGTTGGTTGTCGTCATTTGGCTCATTCCTGTGTAGTAGCTCATCAATTTGCCATTTACAAAGCTAACTGCTAATGCTAATTACAGTACGACCTTAACTCTCTTGTGTGCTCAGTGTTCACTAAACTAAATAACTACCGTATTCATTTGAACTACTCAACTGAAATGGTGCTACCATACAATCTCTTTCGTATCTTGTGCACAGCCACACAGACAGCAGAAAGATTCAAGATTCCCTTTTCCAAACTGCATAATTGCACCAGAGTTTGTTATTGTCATTAAGTTAAATTTTTAAGAGTCGTTTAGCATTGCTCACAAATTGCCACTACCCCCAGCAAAACAACTTTTATTGTTGAATAATTATATAATAATAATTTTCAACAGAAAAATGATGATGATGAGTGCAATTCCTTGTATAGATAAAAGTTCTATTCTTGTAAGCACTTTTTTTGAGTATCATCATATTGTATAATAATAACTTTTAAAATTTTCCTCTCAACCACCACTAATACAAATTGTCATCTTCATCACTCTTTGGCTTTCTTTGGCTTTATCTTCTCTTCTCAAAGATGCATTCAACAGTTTCCTAAACAGCATGCGTGATATTATAATCTGCATTTGTTCATCTTTTTTGATGTTGTATTTCCATTTCATAAGACATGGCCCATTATTTTCCATTGTATTTCGATTCAGATCCAAATGGTTAAACTTGTAATCATATAGCATGATATAATGATAGTTTAGGTATACAAAAATAACGTAGTTGATTGTATGATGGCAGCACAAAAGAGTTGAATGGCCCTCCTTCACCCTTTCTTTTTCACTAAATTTGTGTAAAGTGCAGAAAACGAAGTGATGTTGTTGCTGCGATATGCTTAATGCTAAAAGCTTATATAAAGATAATAATAATGATTAAAATAATCAGTGAAAAATTTGGAGCGCAGTCAGTGAACTAATAGGGAGATTAGGATGGCAAATTTTTGAAAATGACAAAACAAATGCAACATTC
This sequence comes from Sinhomidia bicolor, assembly GCA_027743785.1. Taxonomy (NCBI): domain Eukaryota; kingdom Metazoa; phylum Arthropoda; class Collembola; order Entomobryomorpha; family Entomobryidae; genus Sinhomidia; species Sinhomidia bicolor. The sequence goes on along the minus strand of JAHZMT010001756.1, from coordinate 1,449 downwards.
ATGTACACAAATTTTTTATTTGAATTTTTGTCTTAATGACCTACCACAATGAAAAGGTACATTTTGCTTTAAATTTGAAATACATACAGATTTAAAGCAGATTTGTGGAAAAGGTAAAAAGGTAGTAAATAAAATACTTTAAAACTATTTTCCAGCAAATGTACAACGTGGTCTATAGGTTATATGATCATATTCATCTGTTTTGACATAGAAAATGAGCCTTAAGATAACCTTGTAGTGCGCACCTAAAGTCTGATGACGAGAGCATTTGTCAATTTGGTGACATTCAAGTTGTATTTAGGATTGTACTGATCGTTTTACCATCATCATCATTAGTAATGAGCCATACTACTAACATGTTAGATTTTCTTGCAAAAGCAAGATGAATAGTATCATCTCTAGAAATATAATAAACGGTCAGTTTATATACCCAACTATTATGACCCCATCATAGCTGTCCACTTTAATTTCCCCATTTTTTACAATAAGCAGTACAATATTTCTTAGGTACTTTTCGTGTGCTATGTCGCTGTGTTACGCAACAAAGTATTGTCGTGTCTCTCCATTCGTATTTCGTGTGATGAGCTATTATTATTGACTAATTTGACAAAAAGATGATGAGTTTGATTGGCGAATTATCCTAGACTAATATAACAAGGTTAAAAAAATGTTTGTATATACCAGCCAGACATATGTGTAAACCTACATGTAGCTTCTCTTTTAATGCTTCAATGACTTGTAGTAATCCGCTGGCATTTTTTCCCTATCACCTTGCACCCTTTTTTATGTGACTTGACTCACGGTCACATAAATTAGTGCTGCTCATTACAATAATTCGTGATGAGGGGATAAATGCTAATAATAACAGAGCAGAAGGAATAAAGTACACACACGGACAGGGAAAAGGGAACAATGAATAAATATTTAATAATAATAAATGTAATCAGTCGAAGCTGTCGTTAGTTCGTTAGTTAGCTGCTCATTATTATAATAATGATCAGTTCAGTAGCAATGAAGTGGTGGCGGCTTACAATGTACAACCAAGTTTGTATTTTTCTTTAAAAAAAGCAATTTAACCAAACTTCAATACTGATCAGCTTTTAGCGTACAATTTTGATTTGCTTATAAATTACTTGCGCTTACTTGCATGCATTTGTATAAGGATAACAATAGAATCTGCAATTCATTTCGATGATAATCATAATCTCTATGAAATTAGAATATTAAAAAAAATATTTAAGAATATTCGCATTGTTGGTTCTGAATGCCGTGTCAGCAGTTGTCATTGCCAGAATCAAAATCATCATTGACCCATGAATAAATAAATCCTATTTTCAAAGCCATGCTCACTCCTGCTTCACTAGTTAGCTACATAGGTAATCCGCTTAAAAGATAAATCAGAGCATTGTTTAAATGAAAAGGATTGATTTGCTCTGGTTTATTTTACAT
>JAHZMT010001755.1:0-22383 GCA_027743785.1 Sinhomidia bicolor | reverse complement strand
CACTCACTCACAACAGAACAGAGTCACAGAAAGAAAACGTTAATTTTTTTGCTGTATTAACTTGCTTCGCAGTCTCTTTGCAGCACGTATTTCTATTCTATTTATGCGTAAATACATACGTATTACGAATGGCGTATATATTATTCTTTGGGACTTGGGAAAGCTTTTGGTTTTGTTTTTGAGTGTTTCAATCTCAATGACTCGTTACTCGTTCACAAATACAACGACAACAACTACCATGATGCATGCATGCAATGCAGCAGTGTGTAAGTATGTATAGATCATCTTGTAAGCTGTTGTTGGTCTTGTCTTGTGTGCATTTTGTGCATGTGATATTGTGTGATGTCGAGTAAAAAGTATTGGTTTCATGTAACTGGCGAAGCAGTAGTGTTTTTGTAGACGAGTAGCGCGATTGATGTGAAGTGTTGTGTGTGCGAGTGAGAAGAGAAGAGCTGACGAGTGAATACGCGGGTAAGCTGCTCCTCCAAGTCGAAATATCCGGTGTCCTGAACTTGATTGATTTTAACGTTCCAATCAAACATTTTAAAAGTGCCCTTCACACCTGGAAACGGTTAGAGGAAACGGACGAGATTTTCAAAGTTGCGAACAATAGTAATCGGTAGGTGAATAAACGTTGATTTCCTAGTAGGACTCATGCAGGGAGAAAGCAGTCTCGTATTCATTCACATAGGCATATTCATTGCTATGCACAGGCACAGCATGGGACGATTGAATTGAGGGAATGATGCTTTCCGCTACTACTAGCTATTATTTAAGATAGGAGCAATAAATAGCGTTGCGCTCTGTGATTTTGTCGTTTTTAGATTAGAAAATGGAAATAGTTAATTGCTTATCAGCAATTAATTGTGATACTAAAAATTTAGGCTATTCTTATTAGGGGATAAGGAATTTCAGAACAAAAGTTAAGGTTAAAAGTAAGTAGGCATTTTTTAGAAAATTGTTGAACCTTAATTTCAAAATTAGGTAATAAAACAATTTGTTTCGTGGTATTCTTTGATGTTATATTTGAGTTAGTTCATGTCAGATTCGGTTTCGGTAATTTACAAGAATCTTCTTTGAACGACGACCAGCAAACAAACAAGTATGTAGAGAAGGGAGTAATTCCAATTTAGGTAATTAAACTAGAAGGATTGAGCAGTTGTAAATAAAGCACTGCAAAGCAATTTTAGGAAGGTTCACCAACAAGGTTGGGTGCATGGCGCATGGTTGAGTATGACACTAACTGTTTAAAAAAATCAATTTATACCTGGTGTCAGTGTCAAAGTATTTAGTGAAGAGCATTTACTAAACAAAATGCTTAAATCGAGTTGTCTACCGTACTAACCGTACTATAACGCAGCGCAAAGTTGTCATCCTGCCCTTTTTTCTTTACAGATATTACACCAAGAAGTGATTTACTAATTGAAAAATGCACTCTGTAAAAACGTGCAGTATACCTTCTTGACTAATTATGGACTTGATTCTACACTTTTATTGTCTTTTGAACTTATGACTTATGAATTTTTAACATGTGCAATTGTTGGACTCTTTTGTAACGGTCAACTGTCTGGCTGCAGTCAGTGTGTGTGCGTGCGTGCATGTAACAGACGGCAAATGAAATGAGAGGTATTTAGATTCTCTGGACTCTAAAAGTTTTTAAAACTACGGACAAATCGAGATAATGATACCTGCAAATTTTACTTTACTTACACTCTTGCTGCTTGTATCTTGTCTTTGACTGCACTTTTCTCCTTTTCTATTTCGAAAGCTATATTTTGATTGTCAATTTCTGTGTTATGTTTTGGCATATTATTTTGCATGATTGTTGAAAACAATATTTTTTTTCGGGAAATTTCTTAATGGCAAGATTTGTAAAGTGATATAAATTTGATCAGTGAAATCGACAGAAACCTTGCCTATTGTTTATTGCTGCTTTGCTTGAATCTTCTGGATGAATGAGAAGTGAAAGTGAAAAAATGTGTGGAATGAATGAATGGATGATTTTAAATTTATTTTTTTCGTTTTTCTCAAGCCATGATTGAATGCAAAATTCACTACTCTCTCAACTGTTCAACTTTCTTTTAACTGTCAAGCTAGCTCTAGTTTTCCTCTTTTCGTTTCAGACAGAAAAAGTAGCAAAAATGCTACTTTGGAATGTTGCAAGAAGAGGAACTTGTATGCTAATTGACTTTGATCTACTACTACTTTCCCATGATGACCGTTGTTTGACTATGCGATGAATGATTTTCAGTTACTGATTGGAATGTCTGAATGGAATGGATGAATTGAGTGATGCGCGATGTGAGTTGGAACACTTGATTTATTTTAAAGTGCAGGACTTTCATTTTTAGTTATTATTGTAACTTTTTTTGAAGGATTTAACGGTACGAATGTGGCATTTCTGATGTTTTTAATGACGAGTATTTGTAAATTATATTATTATAATCCTTTCTTCATTCCAAATTTCCTCTGCCACAAATTAATCATATTTCATGCATATTGCACATGATATAAAGTTGCGTAACTTGAGCAGTGAAACGCTTACATCAGTTGTGTATTTGAAAGTATTACGTCGCAAGTATCAGTATGAAAGTAATACTTTTTTTAGCAAATCTTAAGTCATATTTGTTATCTCCCAGGTTGAATCGAGGATCGTTTTGGGTTGTCAGGAGAGGTGCCCAATAGGGTCCCCCATAGGAAGGTGTCGGGTACTCTAGGGAGCTTTTCACTCTAGTTCCCACAAGATCAGTACTATCAGCTTTGTGTGAGTGAATTTTCATGTTAGAAGTGCAGCAAAAGAATATGGGTAGTTTAGCGGAGCAGGCGTCTAAACTGTTGGATTTCACCCAACGGTTAGACATTCAGCTATTGGACAACGTGGTGGTATGTATGTACACGGGCCTTGGCGAGCAGGTAATTGATAATTGTATTTTGTAATTTAATTTGTTTTATTCACATGAATCATATTAATGTAAGTAGTAAATTAAGTAAATTAAAAGTATACATAGCTTGATGTTTTTTCTGTTATTTGTAGCAAAAAATTGCACAGGATGTGCTAACAAGGTTGAAAGAACATCCAGAAGCGTGGACACGAGTTGATACAATATTAGAGTATTCTACAAATCAACAGACTAAGTATTATGCACTGCAAATTCTTGAACAAGTGATCAAAACGAGGTGGAAAGCGCTACCCAGGGTTCAGTGCGAAGGTATAAAGAAGTATATAGTTGGGCTTATCATTAAGACTTCGTCGGATCCAATATGTCTAGAGCAGGAGAGAGTTTATTTAAATAAGTTGAATATGATATTGGTTCAGGTAAGGCGACAGCACAATATTCGGATACTAAAAAAACTACACTGAACAAAACTTTATTTTTAGTTGAATTTCAATTATGTATTTTCTGATTTTCAGATATTAAAACGCGAGTGGCCGAAAAATTGGGAGTCGTTCATTCCAGATATCGTTGGAGCCAGCAAGACCAACGAAAGTTTGTGTCAAAATAACATGGCCATTTTGAAATTGCTCAGTGAGGAGGTTTTTGATTTTTCTAGTGGTCAAATGACGCAAACAAAGGCGAAACATTTGAAAGACACAATGTGCCAGGAATTTTCACAGATATTTCAACTTTGCCAGTTTGTAATGGAAAATTCCTCCAACGCAAGCCTTGTAGGAGCAACTTTAGAAACGCTTTTAAGATTCCTTAGTTGGATTCCAATTGGTTACATTTTTGAGACTGAACTTATTCCTACTTTGACAATGAAGGTAGCTTTTGGGAACAATCCACTTTTACCATTGTTTCTTTATTGCACAAACCAGTTTTTCCTTTTTGTTAACGAATTTAATTATTGAATTTCTTTTGCAGTTCTTGAATGTGCCCCAATTTCGGAATGTCACTTTGAAATGCCTCACTGAAATCTCAACTGTAACTGTGCCTCATTATGAACAGCGTTTTATTCAATTATTTCAACAAACAATGACACAATTGGAACTGGTAAGCTGAAAGACTTTGTGCATTTCCAATTTACTAAATGGTCATTATTTGTTCTTGAAAAGTCATTTAATATCTACTGTGTTTTATGCCAGATGATACCACTATCGCTTAACATACGTGACGCTTACGCTTCCGGAACTGACAAGGAACAGCAGTTTATCCAAAACTTGGCAATGTTCTTCTGTACATATCTCAAGGAGCATGGGCAGCTCGTTGAGAAACAAGCTTCAAATGAGTTGATGAAAGCACTCCAATACCTTGTACTTATCTCCGAAGTTGATGAAGTAGAAATTTTTAAAATATGCTTAGAATATTGGAATTCACTAGCTGCAGACTTGTACAAGTAAGCTCACAACCTACTGTGTTTTCTCCAATCTCAATAATGTTCCTGTTAATGAACTACCTCCAATACCGATTTATTACTATTTCATTAATGTTTTTTTTATTGTTCTGTTTGTCGATAGAGAGGCTCCTTTTATGTCCGTTGCACCAATGTTCCTAGGATCGCCTAGAAATCAAACTGGGGGACCAAGGCGTGCCTTTTACTCTCCCGTTTTGTCTAGAGTCAGATACATTATGATAAGTCGAATGGCAAAACCAGAGGAAGTTTTGGTGGTAGAAAACGAAAATGGTGAGATTGTACGTGAGTTTATGAAGGACACTGATTCAATCAACTTGTACAAAAACATGAGAGAAACACTTGTGTACTTGACACATTTGGATTGTGCTGACACTGAAAGAATGATGACAAAGAAATTACAGAATCAAGTAAATGGAACTGAGTGGTCATGGAAGAATCTTAACACGGTAAGAATTTAAGCTGCAAATATCTATTCAGATTTCAATTGTAAGTTCATGTATGAGTACCTACTTTTATTCTTTGCATAGCTATGTTGGGCGATTGGAAGTATTTCCGGAGCAATGCACGAGGAGGACGAGAAAAGGTTCATTGTAACTGTAATTAAGGATCTTTTAGGATTATGTGAGCAAAAGAAGGGCAAGGACAACAAAGCTATCATTGCCTCCAACATTATGTATGTGGTTGGACAATATCCAAGATTTTTGAGGGCACATTGGAAGTTTCTCAAGACAGTTGTAAATAAGCTCTTTGAGTTCATGCACGGTAACTGATTGTGATAACATTTACATATACTTTTTATTTATTGTACCCAAAGAAAGTTGATTATGATGGTGATGAAATTATGTGCGATAATCATTTTTAGAAACACACGAGGGTGTTCAAGACATGGCCTGTGATACGTTCATCAAAATTGCACAAAAATGTAGACGGCATTTTGTGACGGTCCAAATGGGAGAAGCTGTTCCCTTTATTGAAGAAATCCTCAGCACCACTTCTACTATAATTTGTGACCTTCAGCCTCAACAGGTAAAGAATATTGTGAATCGGTTACTGATTGTTTTAAATATTTACAAGTGAATAAACCCATTGATATTTATTATTACAGGTGCATACGTTTTACGAAGCTGTCGGATACATGATCTCAGCCCAATCAGATCAGACGGTCCAGGAGCACTTGATAGAAAAGTATATGAGCTTACCTAATCAAGTTTGGGATGACATCATCGCCCAGGCGTCTATTAACGTTGCAATTTTGAAAGACATTGATGCCATTAAACAACTCGCTTCCATTTTGAAGACTAATGTTCGCGCTAGTAAAGCGTTAGGTCATCCCTACGTATCTCAGGTAAACTTTGCAACAAAACGTAAATCCTCAACACTTTTATGTCTAACCTTATAATTTTAAAAGAAAATATTCCATGTGAACTCTTTGTGTAACTATTAATTGTCTCTAATATTTGCTTACGTAACTTTTAGGCTGTAAACTCCCATTGTTTCACCGCGTTCCTACAAATCCCACCTGCTCAGTTTAAGCTAGTTTTAGATTCCATTATCTGGGCGTTTAAGCATACTATGAGGAATGTTGCCGATACCGGTCTTCACATTCTATACCAGCTTTTACAAAACATCAGCGCTAACGAGGTGGCAGCTCAAAGCTTTTACCAGACGTATTTTACTGATATTGTACAACATATATTTTCTGTTGTAACGGACACTTCTCACACTGCCGGGCTTGGTATGCATTCTACCATTTTGGCATACCTTTTTACCATTGTCGAAATTGGCAAAATTACCGTTCCTTTGAACGCTGGCCAACAAACAACTCCATTTGAGCCTTCTCAAAATGTTCTTTATGTTCAGGTAACTCAAGTTTTTTTTTCTTCTTATGTATGATGAGTTTGTTATGATTGCATTATACGTAATTTATGCATCTTTCTAGGACTTTGTGGCCAATTTACTAAAAAGTGCTTTCCCACATTTAAATGGTCATCAAATTCAAGTTACAGTTCAGGGAATGTTTACTCTAAATCAGGATGTGAGTGCGTTCAAGGAGCATTTGAGAGATTTTTTGGTCCAAATAAGAGTAAGGAGAAATATCATATTTATTTATATCGAACTACTTGCAGTTTGTTAAAAAACAGTATATTTCATGGTACTTATATTTTGTTAATTGCTACTTGAAGGAATTCACTGGTGAAGATGATTCTGACTTGTATCTTGACGAGAGGGAGGGTGCGCTTAAGGTGGCGGAAAGTGAAAAGAGAAGGATTCAATTGTCCGTGCCAGGAATACTTAACCCTCACGAGATTCCAGAAGAAATGCAAGACTAAAATTCAATTTTTAACGAAATATATATATATATATACTTGTCAATAATAATGTTCAAAGATTAATCTGTCCTGCCTTAAATATCCCATTGATCGTGAAAACTAATATAAACTTTTTTTCGCTCTTACTTTAGGAATGATTGAACAACAAACTAGTGAATAGCAAATTTCGCTCTGCAGTAGTTTAGTGAATCGAATAAGGTACAACAAGTACGAATTTATTACATATATATACATACATACCTACAAGCATTGCAACTTAATAGTAAATAAGTTTAAATAATTTACTGTTTTACTTTACATGTTGAATGTGTATGTAGTTTTGATTTGATCTAATCTAACATACCAGTAATATTATTTAGCTAAGATTCCAATGTCTAGTGTTTAAATTTTTTTGTAGCAATGTCAAATGTAAATGTAGTCGATTATTATTATTATTCTCTCAGTAACATTCTCGTGTCGAGTCCATATTAATTATTATTATTAAAAAATATGATAATAGTATGTCCACATTATAAGTTATGTAATTATTTACGATTTTTGTCCATAATCGTGTGCATTTTCACGACTTTGGCAATGATATAATCATTATAAAAATTAATAATGAAGGTGATTATAACTAACAATAACAATTCAAGTTTAAAATTTACATCTTACTATTAGTATTATATATTCATAAATCTTAATACTGTATCTATTGTACGATGATAAAAAAATGAATAATTTTTATGCACAGCACTGGAAGAAGAATAAAAATGAAAAATTATTACAAATATTCATACACAACGTTGTCTTTTTTTTAAATTTTTGAGCTTTGTTTTAACTGAAACTCTTCAACTGTGAATGTTAATAAAAACGATGATCATATCTATTAAAAGGCCTTGCAACCAAGGTGTGCTCATCATTTTATCAAATTCAATGATTCATCATTCGCAGTCGCCACAAGGTAAATAATAACAAGTAGTAGCGCTAGAAGAACGAAAAGGTGCATAATGTAAGAATAACCACATTACATACAACGTAACTAACATAAAACATAACACAGACTCACACGTAGCAATAACATTAGCTTTTTTAGGCTTATCCAGAAAGAAAGAAAGAGCAGATCAATGCATGATACGAATGATACGATACATACACGTAAAGGTAAAAAAAATGTTGGATCCGACCGAATATGTACATCTTTGTAAGTGGATTGTTGAGCAAACCCTATAGCATGCCGATGCCCTAGCAAAGTGATGATGTTGGCTGACTGAACAGATGATGATTTCAAACAAAAATGCAACAACTCAGCAACTGAAACACATTTTATTATTGAGTCAGTCCCCCAATTGTTGTTAATCTCGCTTTGCCACGTTAACAATGGGCTGAAACAACAAAGATACATAAAATAAAAATAAATGCACCAAAGAAAAATGTCATTGGGTTTAGTTTAGCAAGAATAAATACCTACACTACATAGTTTCAAAACAGATTGTGATATCGGTTTATACTTTGTCTCGAATGAGGTGGAGGAGGAGAGAGGAGACGGTATATCTAGCAAAAATGTTACCTGAATTTTCTTCTGACACGTAATGTGTGCAGTAAGGTTGATGCAGATTAACATGCAATATGGAAGAATGCACTAGTTAGTCATATTTAAAATTTTATCCAGTGACACTGGTGCAAAAGTATAGAAAAAGGCATTGTCTGTAATACCCATGATTTCTCTACAGTGAGAATTTGAAATTTTAATGTAATAGTTGTGAAATCTTAATCTTATCCATTGTATTATACTGTAGATAAAATGTTCCAGTTTTGATAATTTCTTGTTTGAACTTCAAGTACTTCAAATATGGAGAAGGGAATAGTCATTCAAGTTTCAAGTGGTTGTGAAATAATTAAAAAGACTAAACTCAGTGATCAAGTGGTCTAACTTTTCTTAATACGTGTACATTACTTTTTTTTCGCGTGCCAATATCTTTACGCCAAATTTTTTTCAACATGACCACAGTTATGGCAAAAGAAAGTGAGGTCGCTGGTGGGATGAACATGGGAGATGGGTTGTGGAATATTCGAGCTTTCACGTTTCTTATATTATGGTATTTCTTCTCCGGATGTACCCTGTTTCTTAATAAATATATTCTGACAACTTTGCATGGAGATCCAACATTTTTAGGTGAGTCTTTTGTGCGCCAACGCCAACGTTGCTGCTGCATAAACCATGCCTTATTTGACAAGGCTCTTAAAAGTGTGTCAAAATTGCCCAAATGATGATCACGCTCCTAATTTCGTTTTCAGGTACCTGTCAAATGCTGATGACGCTTACATGTGGATTTATACAAATGTATTTTCCATGTGGAATGTATCGTCAAGTCACCAGATATAGTCGTCCGCCTGGATTTTACAGGCACATGATTTTAGTCGGAACAATGAGGTTGTTCAATACGCCTTCTCCACAAATTGTTCTTTGCAGAAAATTTCAAAAATTGTAATTACACCTTGTGTGCGTTTTTTTAGATTCACAACAGTTGTGCTGGGTCTAGTCGCTTTGAATTATGTAGCTGTAAGTTTCACAGAAACGATAAAGAGCTCGGCACCAATATTTACCGTATTGATATCCCGTGCCCTGTTGGGAGAGTATACAGGAATTTACGTGAACCTTTCATTGGTGCCCATTATGGGAGGTTTGGCCTTGTGCTCAATGAACGAGTTGTCGTTTAATTTTTCGGGGTTTCTCGCTGCCAACCTAACTAATTTTACGGAATGGTAAGCTAAATAATAGTTTTGCACACAGCAGCCTCTCACCCAAAAATGTAATTACTTGTAATTACTAATGTGGTTTTTTAGCCTTCAAAACGTCTATTCAAAAATGCTCATAAGTGGAGACCGCTATCGTTATACGTAAGTAAAGTTTAAATGTACCTATATCCCCTTCAATGCAATGGACGTATGCAAATTTTATGCTAATTGCAATGGACCTTCCGGTTTTTTTCTTGTAGTCCAGCCGAGCTTCAATTCTATACAAGCATGTCCGCAATGCTCGTGCAAATTCCTGTGTCATTCCTCATGGTAGATTTCAGTGGGATTACTTTTGCAGTTATCCCAACATGCATCCTCAATGGGATATTTTTTCACTTTCAAAGTATATCAGCCTATGTTCTCATGGACTACATATCACCAGTGACTCACAGGTATTGTGTGCTTAATTAAACTACTCACCCACTAACGTGTTTAGTTTGTTATGGAAGTAACAATTATTTCTTTAATAACATTTGCGCATTTTATTTCAGTGTGGCTAATACTGCAAAACGTGCATTCTTAATTTGGGTATCTGTGATGCTCTTTGGGAACGAAGTTACCGTACTGAGCGGTCTCGGAACTGCCATCGTTATTCTTGGAGTTTTGCTCTACAACAAAGCAAGAGAAGTTGATCTCCGTCGTTCCCCAACAGTGGTTCAATTTGAGCCAAAATTTTTTGAAAAGAAGGTGGAGCCTTGCTGACCTGAGGAAAAAATTCTTTAATTTTTTAATAAAAAAGCCTGCATAGAAAGAAATAATTTACACATAATGCTTACATACCGAGCAAGCACAGTAGTGTTAGGTTGTAATCTTCAAATTAAAATTTTACACTGTACTACAGAATATATATACGTGTTAGGTAGAGATAGTGTGTAAAATGACTGATCTGATACTGGTGATAATGATTGTCATAGAGGAATGAGAAATTATCCTCAATCATTTCTTTATGATGACTGCAATTTCTCTTTTGAAAGTCATTCATATCAACATCAACTAATTCGTGATTTAGCTCATTAACGTCCAAAAATATGAAACGCACATTCCTGGAAATTAAACAAAATATGTTGATATTATTGAAACGCAGCTTCCATTTCGTCCGCTGCTGTTTCTTACTCCAGAGTTTAGTATTCAAACCAGGTACATAAAACACTAATCAATTTGTCAAGAACAAAATGTATTCCTTCAACAAGTATCCTTAATCGCTTCTGTGACTTTTTGAGGATTATTCTCAGGAGATTATAAGCGCTAGTAGTTCAAAAATATGTATGATAACAAACGGGGACGACCTGTTGGTGTTGTTGTACCAGTAAAGTATTTTGTAAGGCAACTAAAAGGGGAGTATACATATTTGTTTCATTGCAATTATAGTACAGAAAAGTTATCTACAGTATTTCCTAAACTAATACTTGAATGCAGAATGCTTTCTTTTATTTTATTAAACTACCTATTTACAAAAGATTATTTTACCAAGTCCAAAACAAGTACATAATTCCAAAAATAGAGCTACAGTACTTATAAATGCAAACATTATACCTTCACACATGTCAACTAATGTAATAATGTAAATATAATGTAATACAAGTTGACATTGATCTTCAATTGCTGGGTGCTCAGTTCACGTACTTTAATTTATCAAGACGTGATTTTATATTTTATTATTTTTAACTTTTAAGACGTTCCTAGACTCTATGTAGTAGTTTTAAAAACAAACTATTTATTCTTCACTTTAACTGCGTTTTAACAGGCAATTATATTTATTATTTTGTTTGTCGTATAAAAGATGATTTTTTTTGAGTTATCATTGAGTCATGTATTCAGCAGCACTCATATTAATAGCTCTCAATTAGAGAACAAAAAATAAAATATTCAATTATCAAAGAATTCTTTTAAAAAATACACATGTTATGGATTACTACACTATATGTCATTACTACATTGCACTAAAAGCTACCCATTGCATGCATAACCACCTCAGTCCCCGTAAGTTTTTTAAAAAAAATTATCACTTGCCAGTATCATTTTCCTACTCTAATGAACACAATAAATAAAAGAGATAAAAATAGCAAGTGTCAACGCATACAAGCACACTTGTGCTTTCCCAAGTTCGTGATATATTTCATTTTGAGAGTGCATGACGTAGTTGGAGAGAACAATAAAATGCTTTAATTAATTACTGTTCACAACCATTATATTCAAGTCATTTTTGTTGATGCTGCCTGTCTGATTAACGCATGGAATATATGAGAAAACTCACCTTCCTTTACTTACATTACAGTGAATGAGAAAAATATACTGCAACGGGTTTTCCAAGCTTGTTTATCCAAAAAATGATTATACATACTGCATGATAATAGATTAAATGCATGTATTTTAATTACTATCATACTGCAACAACAATACTAAAAAACACATTCTAGTGCACAACATTTTAGTGTGAACCAAAAGTAAGCTTTCAAGGGAGAACGAGTTTGACTGTTCAGAACTCGCTGACGCTAAAAATTAGCTAGTTTTAAAAATTATTTCAAACACCTCGTCTTTTTCCTTATTTTTCTAGGCCAGAGAAGCATTAGAGGAATTTTTTGGAATAATTAGCCGTTCTAATTTCGAAGCTAACCATTTCCTAAGGTATCTTTGGTGCATCTTTGCTTTATTGAAGTAAGAAATGTATGAAATGCATACCTATGAAATGAGTTGCAGTTTTTAAAAATATTGTCTCAGCATACACATCTGTTTAATTAATTTTGCCAATGACGTCGGTAGAATTACACTGTCACGTTTTCAAAATATGTACGTAAAACCAGATTACATGAAAAATAATAACGCAATCCGGTCGAGGACAGTCGTTGTATGTACCATAATTTCAGGTGTTTAATTGCGCCCGTTTTTGCATAACTTTACTTGATACAAAATAAAGCAGTGGTGACCATCAAAACGGTAGCAAAGACGGAAGTGAAGAGTATGTTTTATATTAAATAGGTGTGCTTTAGGGGGTTCCAGTTTTTAAAACAAGTTGTTTTATGATACCTATTACCTGCTGTACTCTATCATTCCTACCTGCCCACTCTACTGTTTAATTCGGCGATTTTCATGATTTCAATCTGTGGCATTTCCTTGTCTTGTAGACAGACAGGCAAATCATCATCATAGTGTATGGTTGCATTTTAAGCTCAATCCCTAATCCCTGTTGTGGAAATTCCGCACTTCCTTTGTCAACATTTATAGCAGTTCAGTTTGTCCACACAGGAAATATCATGCGATGCGGAAATTCCGTTTACTTGAGAATTTTTAATGCCATGTGATGTTGCCTTTTCATACAGTTATAAATACCTAATATGGGTATTTCCTTAGTCGAGAATGACACGAACCTTTGCACAAAAATCAAAGTATGTATGTATCATTGACATTTTAGAGATTGTGCACAAACGCATCATCAATCATGTATGTCCAATCATGTTATGCATCCTATTTACTGAAGTTATCAGCTTAACTTTTTTTATTAAGTGTCATTTTGAAAAACTAAAGTTTACACACGTAATTTTCCATACCTGATTGTAAAGCATGTGCATGCAAAAGTCATATAAAACTAGCTATTTACTTTTCAATTTTTGCTAAAAAACTACCTAGTCAGTAATACTTGCAAAACAGCGGATTAAAATGTCTATGTAATACATTTGTACATTTTATATTACTTTATATCTTTCGTATATGATATAAAAAATTGACATGTTGTTATTATTCTATCTGGACAATTTTTCAATTCGTGAGAAAAACACTCACCCGCAGTTGCCTGCCAAGTTGAAATGAACAAACGCAGCAACTGACAAATTTACAAGCATGGTGATCATGAACAATGAAAATGTTGCCAGTAAAAACAACAGAAGCTCGTGTTATTATGATATAGTGCAGAGAGAGAGAGAGGAAAACACAATTATTTAAACTTTTTATAGACTGGTACTATCGATAAATGCCCACCACCGTTTTATTATTATATTAAGCAAGTTGTGCTAACAAGCAAACAGGCATCATGAAATTCACGTTCTCTCTCTCTCTCAGGCACTCACTCAGTTGAGTGTGTGTGTATTATTATATCTCGGTCGTGGCCATATAAAAATCGTTGTTGTCTTCGACATCGTTGTCGTCGTCGTAGGAAAAAGGATTTTTGACTTTGGGAATTCCCCCGAAATCCCCTAAAGGAAAAGCCTAGTTACATTTTTACATATAGCCCTCCTATACAAAAATTGCACTGCTGCTTTTACACACAACCTTTTTTCATGCTCACTCGCCAGCATATTTATCCTTTTACCTTGCCTTCCACATAAAATAGGCGACTATTTTATGCTGTTGCTTTTATTACTACTACCACAAAAGTATATAAGTGGCGGTGGTGGTGGTGGTAGGCAGCAGCGCATGCATGTAGGCATTCCTATTGTGCTCGATACTCGTGGAGTTCCCCAAGATATAGATAACCTCTCTCACATAAAAAGAGCCAACTTTACCAAACCATAAGCAAGTCCATTAGGTATATATGATAGCACTCTCGCAATATATGCATACTTGCTACCACCACTACTGCTGGCTCACTACCGACCTAGAAGAACATGTAATTTGGCATGCCTAAATATTCCTTTCCTGTTCTCCGCTCTCTATAAATGTGACTACCTACCACTTTATATAGCTCTAGTAGACACACAAACATTGTGTTGGGTTCTCTTCAATGCATTTCTGACGATATATGTGCCCATCACCATTCTCTCAGTCCTCATCAGAAAGAGTAAGAACATGTCATGCCTTAAAACTTGCCTTTTCTGGCTGTATCATCATTCATTACCTACATAGAATATTATATAGCATCATCATCAAAAGATGAAAATTGCCTTCCAAACTTACTGTACTTATACAATATATTAGTAGTAGAAGAAGAAGAACAAGACAAGACAAGAGGACGAGTCAAGTTTTTAGCAAAAAAAAATATCAAGCATGCCGTGCTACCACCGCCACCACCACACTGTCGTAATATTATTATTAATACATGCAAGATAGAGAGAGATAGTCACTAGTCAGTCAAGTTAATAGTNAGAAGAACAAGACAAGACAAGAGGACGAGTCAAGTTTTTAGCAAAAAAAAATATCAAGCATGCCGTGCTACCACCGCCACCACCACACTGTCGTAATATTATTATTAATACATGCAAGATAGAGAGAGATAGTCACTAGTCAGTCAAGTTAATAGTGTGAACTGTCGGGCTAATACATACATAAAAGATGTAGCACGTATTTTCCGTAGTAAACTCTTGCATTAATTTCTTCTCTCGAAGCCCCTCTCTCTTCTCGTCTGCCTGCTCGTACTAGTATTATTAATAAGTGATCATCATCATCATTCACACAGAGAGAAGAACATCAGCAGTAACTGAAAACTTGCAGCAACTTGAGTAGACGACGATCTAATCCCTACATATATTGTACCAAAGGAATAAAAGCCACCTACGTATGTACGCTGTATAGTAAATTCCATACAACTTTGTTTTTTGTATTATTAAATCCAATATTATTTTTATTACTACAAAGCAAATCATTCTTTTTCAGTGAGTTGTATGCACCTCCTCGCATTATCTTTATTCATTCCATTTTTTTTCATTCCATCGTCATCATCACGTTGTTACCTCTTGGGTTTTGCCCCATTATTATCAGTTTCCCATCGTTTTGAAAGCATCATCATCATACAACACCACACTGACACTATATATATACGCTCCTCTGTAGTTCATGTGCAGTCAAGTCAGCGAGAGTCTGTGTCTGTGTTTTTATTATATGTGGCCATTAAAAACCTTGTTTTCTTTTAGTAATGTAATTATTATAAAATGTTATACTAGTGCCAGCAGTGCCTCTACTACTACTACTACAATGTACTTGTTTAGTTAACTGCACATTTTTTTATTCAAATTCAAGTGTGCATACAATTTTTTTTAGTATGGATCGGTATTGCGAGATTGCACTTGGTTTCTTTCTGTGACGACGACTACGACGATGGATTGAAAATTGAAGTGCAGAGATACATAATATAATATTTTAGAGAGAGAGAGACTACGAATAATACTGTGTAAAAGTAAGCAGTGCTATTCATTTAGTGCTTTGCAAGAGCATTTTTGCGCTTTACTTTGTACTTCATACTTATCATTTATTTATGAGACTACGGATAATACTGTGTAAAAGTAAGCAGTGCTATTCATTTAGTGCTTTGCAAGAGCATTTTTGCGCTTTACTTTGTACTTCATACTTATCATTTATTTACCATTAAACTTTACAGTGTGTGTCTGTAAATACGAGCAACAGCACTGGTTTGGTTGGTATGCTACTTACTCGCAAGCGAGTGACTTTCATTTACACGCTGTGTGTAATACTAGTTAGTAGATTGTAATGTAATGAACATGGTGCAGCAGCAGCCGTGGTGGTGGTGAGCCAGTTTTTTTCGTCAATTATAATATTACTTTTTGCTATCATCCCTTTTCATTCCATACCCTATTCAGAGTTCATCCTGAAAACAAGTGTTCTCGGATAAATAGGAACAACTGAACAAAAAAAATAAAACGAGGAACAGACAGATTCTTTTCTTCTTCTCAGCACAGCGCTATATTGTTGTTGTTGTTGTAACAAGACTTAATATACACCGGAAGGAAATTAGTAGGTACGCAGCAGGAACAAAGAGCAACGTGGAAAATATGGATTGTGATTAAGTGAAATATTCTGAAATACAAGTACTTGTACTAAAGTGTGCGCGGTGAGAGGATTTATAGTAAGCTAAACTGACATAATTTGGAGAAAACTGTATTCAACATGAGTTATCATCATCGACATCCTGCGCCAACAACCACTGCGCCTCCAACAACGAGCAGTGGAATGGGCATTGTGACAATGAGCAGTGGGAGCAGTAGTGACTACGACTGTCACAATCCAGACAAGATGATGATGGAGTCGTCGACGACAGTCGACTCGGGATTCCTGTCGTCGGGCATTTGCACAACCGAAAGTGACCTTTCAGTAACGTCCGCATGTGATCTAGGTGCTAGCGCTCCCTCTCATTATCCCAACACAATGCCCACCTCCCCCAGCAGCTCTTCCGTAGTAAATTTTAGCAGTAGTAGTGGTTCTAGTAATAAAAGCAATATAATGATGAGTAAATCGTACAATAGACTAGACAGCGGGGTGGACGTTTGCGATAACCTTAGCCAGTTGAACCTGAGTGAGTCGCAGGACGCAATTGTGATGAAAAGTAGTATGATGAGCAGTGGTATTCTGAGTGAAAAGGATGAAGACAACCATCATCAGCTTATGATGACCAGCAGTAGTAGTGGGGGTGCGGGGATCAGTGGTAGTAGTGGTAACATTAGTGGTAGTCAAAGTCAACCCGTGATGATGTTCAAAAGTTTGGACGAGTTTCCTCCGTGGGAGTACTTTTTCACGCCGGACGAAGACGGAGATACTCAGTTGCACGTGGCCGTTATGCAAGGCCACACAGAAGCCGTGTGTTCCCTCATTTCCCTCGTTCCACACCCCTCCGTACTAGACTTTCAAAATGACCTGTGTCAAACTGCCCTCCACGTGGCAGTTCTTGCCAGTCAGCCGACACTCGCGAGGAGATTAGTGGCGGCGGGGGCAAGAGTTGACATGAGGGATAGGAACGGAAACACACCGTTGCATTTAGCCTGCACGCAGGGAGACATGGAGTCGCTACGTGCTCTTACGGAGGCATTGAATGTGATGGAGACCAAACAGATTCCACTCAACTATCCTTCCTTTGCTCAGGCCCTTCCGCAGCAGCTTGACCTCCTCAACTATGACGGTAAGAAAATTACATCCTTTTCCTTATCGTTGTAACAATCAGTTATGCTGCTGCTGCTGGGTGTACAGTTGTAAGAGCAAAACCAGAACAGCGGAAAAACCAAAATTGCTTTATGGCATATGTAAATACCTCAATTCCTTTTCCCATTAGCACATATTATAGGTAAAAAAACAATTACATCATAATTTTCCTCCTGGGAATTTTGTGCGATTGCACAAGCCCAATAAACGGTACACATTTCAGTGATCTCATTCATTCGCTTAATAATAATCATGGCATGATGATGAGTGTTTATATGCTTAATAACTGATTCGCAAACAATCGTTTGTACTTTTTAGCAGCCTCTCTGGCTTTATTGACATTACATGGATGATGAGGGAAACCCACATTTCATACCTATTTGATTTGTACCATGTTATGTTCATTCGCAACGCTGCTGATGACTGATAAGAAGACATGATGAGTTTTTTTTTAAAAAACTTGAGATCACCCTTAAAACACTTTACAGCAATAATTCTGTGCACGAACAACCGCATCAAAATGAATTTGACATGTTGAACATTTCACAAGCAATAAGTTATGAAACAGTAATTTGTGCAAAAAAAGCAATAATTTTTGTTCATTTCTTTCTATTCTTAAATACCTGCGCGAAACTGCAATATAGTCTGCACACGTGGTTCACAAAAATGTAGTATAAAAGAAGATGAAGAATTGCTGGGGTTTTTTTTTTCATATTCATATCCATTTTAGTAGAGCAGCAGGTTGAGTCCGTGTTGAAAAATGTAGAGCAGACTTATAATGAGAGAACGTGAGAACTTGATATAGCAATGATGACGTTTCATTCAACTGCAAACTGTCTGAATTCTGAACGAAATATTTACAAGCATACAAACATTTTACTGCCTGACCACTGACCTCATTTTATGCCGAAAATTGATTGCAAACAAAAGAGTAGAAAGCCCCACAACTGGAATTGAAATTTCGGAATGGGTTTTTTTCTGTGAAATATTTGTACCATGTTTTGAGTTTCATCTCAATTTATAAACAGACTTTGCTCTCTGTTTGCTTACAATTATGAATCATAAAAAGATTGACGATGTGTTTATACTATACCCATGTAGAGTTTGACGGGTTGGTAAAAATAGAATGGAATGCCCTTTGATGTACGTTACCGTAAAGTGCAAACAAAATTTTCGGCTTCATCAGCAGCGCAGCGGTAATGCCCTTTGATGTACGTTACCGTAAAGTACAAACAAAATTTTCGGCTTCATCAGCAGCGGTCGCTCGGATCAATCAGAAGAACAATAATTGTAGCAAGCCCACTAATAATAATAATAATAAGTATATCTTATCATCATTATCATCATGATTTTGGGTATTTTTATGATCCAGTTGGGTTACTGCATTTTATCTCTCTTTTGTACTGTAAACCGTTTCTGTCATGTCGATGATGTTTAACAAGCAATTTTCATTTTTACCCAGAAAAGATAGATAACGCGAGATTCTCGTTTTGTTTTTCTGGGGAATCCCATCAAAAACATGATGATGATGATGTGTGTCGATGATACCAAGAGAGAGAATGAGAATGTGCCTTTTTCTTCTTGTACTTACTTAATGCATGCATTATTATGATGATGCAAGTAGGTAGTGCACCACCCTCGCCAATGACGATTCCATTGAAGAGTGCTGGTGGTGGTGCATAATAGCAGTCGACTCATTCCTCGCGTCGTCGTCAGCCTCTTCATCAGCAAATGTCAGCCGACTTAAATATAGCTGCCTCCTGTGAGTCTAAAAAAATTCCCAATCTCAACAAATTGGTTGGTTTTCCATTTAAGGAAACATAATAAAAGTGGAAAATACAGAGATATTTATAAATAAATAATGCTGCGCTGATATACTTTTATATAATAATAATCTATTTGTAGCAGCAGTACAGTTAAATGCTATGCATCGTCAACAAGGAAGACGCAAAGACAATATTAGATGTTTAGGCTGTGCTGTGCGTACAAGCCAGATCTATTTTTAGTTTACAGTTAAATGCTATGCATCGTCAACAAGGAAGACGCAAAGACAATATTAGATGTTTAGGCTGTGCTGTGCGTACAAGCGAGATCTATTTTTAGTTTCATATCACATTTATTGGACTTTTTACAAATATAAAAACAAATTTATAGCCATGTTTATGCACTGTCGACATTTCAATTTAAAGCTATTTGAGGAGGTGCTGATTCTGTCATATAACAATAATATTCTAGGCCATGTGCTCCCGCCATTGGTTGAGGTACGTTGTGTGCATTTTTTTTCTTTTTGGTACCTAGAAAAAATCTGACTGTCATAACAAACGTTTCAGCTAGAAGAAGAAGTAGCAACAACAACCAGTATGTAGTAGCAGTAGAGGCAGCGTCAGATAAAAAGTATTTATTACGCATTGTAAATTTTTTTGGTACATCTGCTTCACGTTTTTAAGCTGAATTGTCGTCGTCACGTCATCAAGACTGACGGTTGTAGGTATAATGTAGGCACTACTAAAAAGTAGCAAGTAGCAGCAGCAATATTCTAATCTCCTCGATGGTGGTTTGGGTTTTCTGGTGGTCCGAAAATTACCCTCTGTGGTCTGGGATTATTGTTAGAACAATAGTCCGTTACTTTGTACTTTTGTGGTAAATAAATACCAATTGCATATACGTCATGAGGATTTTAACTATATTTTTGGGGATTTTCACAATGTAAATAATATGCACTGGTTGTGGCAGGAAGGCGTGTAGTAAAAATGCACAAATTACTTGGAAGAGGAAGTCATACTTAAGAGTCCCCTAAAACTAAGAAAAGCGCGTAACAGAAAAGTACGCAATTTTCGGTCATACATTTTCAAAGATGATGATCATCATCATCATCTTACCATATAAGTACCGTAAAGCCCATTCAAAGATTACTGTGAAGCAGACAGAGAAGAGAAATTGAAAAATCCCCAACCTAAGCAATTTATGGGGAATTTCTAAGGGTGAAGCGTTTTATTGTATTCGAAGAAGAGGAAAGCTACAATTACATTAGTACAACAGACGGTTATATATTACAATGGATAGATGGGCATGCATGCATGCCTTTGGTATGTAATGTTGATGATGATGGTCACAAGTAAACGTACTTTTGTAAATTTTTTTTTATCTTCTACTGCTTGGGGAATACCAGGAA
This sequence comes from Sinhomidia bicolor, assembly GCA_027743785.1. Classification (NCBI taxonomy): domain Eukaryota; kingdom Metazoa; phylum Arthropoda; class Collembola; order Entomobryomorpha; family Entomobryidae; genus Sinhomidia; species Sinhomidia bicolor. The sequence continues at coordinate 1,893 of JAHZMT010001755.1, read as the reverse complement.
GGTTCTTTTACATGTTTTTTTTCCTAAAGGTTTATAAGGACAAATAGCCATCATCTAACAGACTTTGAAAGGAATTTCCTCTTTTCCTTCTTCTATAGTGCTAGCTGTTGCACACGAGGGGTTTTTTCCCCACCTTTTCATCTTTCAAAGGAAAGTTGTGTTTACTTGCCTTCAAAACACGTTATAAATTTTCATGAAAATTTACAATAACACACGCAGTAGTAGTAGTAACAGACACATTTTTCTACTCATCCTCATCATCACTATATCACCACATTCATCCCCCGGTTTTCATTCCCTCTTCTTTTCCACTTGGCCATATTTGGCTCTGATCGTTGTATTTTTAGACCACTTTCCGTCTATCTTTAGCGAGGAATGTGAGAGACGCGTTTTCTTGGGGAATCCCCAAAACAAAAAAAGAAAGAAAAAACAATTTTACTACAACTTCTACTACTCCTGATGCTGCTGCTGTTTCTACGTTGATGATAATGATGACTGTGCAAAACAGAGAATGAAATGCTGTTTCTTTTAATGCTATTATTACTATAAAGTTACTATTATTATATTATATGAGATATCTATCAGGCACGCTCTTCTTACGTACAACACAAAAGCCTCTACGCTACTCCTGCTCTCTTTTAAAACGCATCTATTTTTAACTGTAAACTGCATCCTGACTTGGCTCTGATTATTTTTAACAGAGTACTAGTAGTAGTATTCGTAGTAGAGGTGGTAGTATAACACGCTGTAAGTGCGAGTAAAAATTTTAGGTACATTTTTCCCTAGTGCCGTGCCATCGTACAGCACGTCCTTCGTTAAAAACTTTTTTTAAAAGTCAAAGTACTGCTTGCTGATTCTCTTTCAACATCTCTAAATCAGTAATGTACTATAATATGATACTATAGTATTTCTGTATTTTTAGCTAAATGGAATTTGGGTATTTACGTCTAGGCTTTCTAGAGTGTACCTTAATTTTTATATAGTAAAATGTGGCAATGTAATTAGTATTACATACTACATCATCATTACCAACACATGACTGCTTGCATTATGTACAGTTCCGTAAAAGAAAAAAAGAGGATGGTCTTGTTTTTGTATCCGTCTCTTGTTTTCTCTCTTGGTGGGAAAAATTACTCATCGGATCGGAATTGCGTTCCGTGCCGTGATGATTGGTATGCACAGTCTTTTTTAAGATGGACTGAAATGGAAATGAATGCAGTTTGGCACGGACAACATCCACGATGAGAATAAAAACAAGCGGATTATTAAATCCAATCCAAAGTTCATGAAGACGATGATAACAATCGTGTTTTGAGGTGAAGCCAAACATCAGCTAGAATCTGATACTTTTTCACACGATGATGAAAAGTCTGTAAGTATTTATGTATGGAACATGAAATCTCTCTCCTAGTTGCCAAAAATACAGGACTAAAAGGCCGACTTGCTTCACTCGTCCTGTGACAGCAGGAAAGCTTACATATATAATCATATTCATTTTCCTATAAACTCAGAATATTTTGAGTGTGTGATCGACCTAGAAATTTTATTTTCCCTTTCATCTCCCATAATTTCAACCTTTTCATCAACGTCAATCGGGAAGATGGAATCATACAAGCGGATACGTGCTTTCAATTGCCTGACACCTGCACAAGGTTGGTGTTAGTCAGATTAGATTTGCATTCACGTCATCATCACACCTTCGTACATTTTACTTAAAAGTTTTTAAATAAAAATGCTACTACGTTTTCAGCAGCAACGTTAAACAGGTCTTACGTAAAAGACAAACTTGTCTGGAGGAGTCTTGTGACTTTTTTTTCCCGATAGAAACTGATGATGATGATTCATCATTCTTTTCTGCTACTACAACCACAGGGCAAAAGCAAGTTAAGAAAA
>JAHZMT010001754.1:0-24909 GCA_027743785.1 Sinhomidia bicolor | reverse complement strand
CAATAATAACAGCAAAAAAAGTATACTTAGAACCAGAGGGTACTTTTAGACGAGACATGAGAGAAAGGCTTAGTTATTTTTCCAGCTTAATTAAAAATTTATGATGCCGCATGCCTACATGTATTGAGGTTCATGAGTTTCTCTCATTCTTGGCAGAGTATTTTAAGGTAGGCAGTCTTCTAAAAAAAGTACCTTTATTTTAACGAAAAAGGAAAGATTTAATATTATATGAGCTTTTTTCATTCTCTTGATTTCATCATTTTATATTTAACTCTCTCCTCACTCTACAACAACTTGGAAGACTTGTGTAAGTGTGTGTGTGGAAGAAGGAAGGTGGTGGCCTTGGAGCGATTTATGGGACTATTAGCCAGGAAGAAATCCTAAAGTATGTCGCGTGGGTATACATGTACATATATAATATATATTTATACCTATACTCTTTTTACTTTCCAGTCTACCATTTCGTTGTCTTTAAAAAAACTAGGTAGTTATTTATTTCTGAAATGAATTTTACTCTCCCTATAAAAAAAGTTTACTTTTTTTCCTTTCATTTGTTTAAGCGTCTTCAAAGAAAAGGTTAAGTGGTCCGTGTAAATGTTGAATGTAGGTGTTTTGGATTATTTTTTGATCTTGTGTGTACAGAAATGAAAGTAGAAAAAAAACTAATCCAAAATCCTAGCGAAACAGCTAACGAAACTACCCACACGAGATTATTATTATTATTATTCAGGAAAATGCCACATGTTTTTTTTCCCTAGCTATAATACTATGCAATGTTACCAAACCATCCCATTATAATAGCTAACCTTTATTCCATACACCTGAAAAAAGTCCAATCACTTGTGTGATGAAAGTAGCTAGAAAAAAATCAATCTGTTTTTCAGCAGATTAAAAGCGTACGTACGAAAATACGTTGGATGAGATTTCCCCATAATTATCAAAAAAAGCCACGAGTGGGACGTGTCAGATTCTTGGAACTGCCTACACACAAGTCCCTTTATCTGGTTTATTGAAACTATTAGGAATATAGTCATAATAATGGTGTTGATACAGTTCTTCTTGTGGCTAGCGATTGTTGTGGAAATTCTGGTTAGATCTTGTCGAATATTATGCTTGCTAGCAGATATTTTGCTTCACTGGAGAGGATTTTACACCTCCACACTACTACCCCACAGTTTTTGCCAACAAGAAGTATCATAAGTTGTTCATATAAAATCTGTACTGTACGAACGTAAGGGATACGTTTTTGGTAAAACCACACAAACAAATACTCCGTGCATGTGGGTGAGTGACATGACGTTGACGTTTGTTGTGGGAAGGAGGAAATAAGCAAACCATGAAATAAAATGGAGTTTTGTATTCTTCACTTCTCCTTTTCTCCGCCGGGTATTTACGAATTACGGGTATAATGAAAAGGAGAATCAAATTACTGCCGTTGTGTGTTCTCCTCTCATTCATTGAAAACAACAACAGCAATTACGAATTTTATGGCACAATACAACAGCAGGAAGATGACAAAGTTTCTATTGGCAAATTATTGATATTGGTGTGGTGTTGGGGTGTGGGTGTGTGTGCCCAGAGAAAGATCACATTGTGCGATTCTTGCTTATATACAGCTTTGGTTTTGCATTGTGACTGTGGTTAGATACAGCAATCGTTTTTAAATGAATGTAAAAGAATTGCTTTCACTACTTAATGATCATTTGAAGGTACATTATACGTTTGCATAATTTTATGCATAATTTGGTTTCAGCAGATCAAACACCCTTAAATGAACGGGGGAGTAGTAGTAGTTGTGGGAGTTGATAATTATAGGGTGTCCGCCATGTCCTTGCTCTCCTTTTGAATTATCATCATCATCCTTGGCAAGGTAATATTTTCTCTTATCGATCTCAGCAGAAAAAAATATCTCTCGAATGCAGAGAGTAAACTATAAAGGAAATGATTAGTTTTCTTTTGACACTACTATACAAAAAATAATATTAATGTGCTATATAACTTGCTACTCACTATACCTCTCATTCAAATGAAGTTTTATTATTACAGCATGGCATGTGCAAGGAAGGCTACTGACAAAAGTTTTTGTGGTGGTGCTGTTATCATTATCATCATCCCCTTCTTCATCGGTATCTTATTACCGTCTGTATAGATGCCAGAAATAATGATGGCAGCTCTTTTTCTAACAGTTTCCACGTAGTAGTTAGTAGCATAGTTTATTATGCTATTCTGTAATACAGTGTGACATTTATGCGAGGTCTTTTGTGTGTCAGTCAGCATGATTCTCTTTTTTTTGAGGTCATCCCTTATGCCGTGTTTGCCACGTTTATTTTCTTCTTGCTTCCATGTGCACACACAGTAATACTAGTAAATACATATGCATGCACCTTTGAGTTTACTACAATCATAAGTAATGAAAGCGTCCTGCTGCGTACCCTAATTCACGAACCAGGCGGGATTTCAAACAAGAAAATCCGTACGGGAAACTTTCTCTAGAATAAAGAAGAATATGTATATGCATGTATATTCTGTGGACTTTCTTTGTGAGCAAAAAATTGGCAAAGCGACCTAGAGAGTAATTTCTTTTTCTTTTTTGCTGGGCCATTATTTATCTAGTTCTCTGGTGGTGGTGGTGTGTGTGTGGTGTGTGATGATATCATCGCTATAAAAGAAAGCACGAGAAAAGTCATCTTGCTTTGGCTAGATTATGCGGTTAATAAGCTACTCAAAAAAGTGTTTTTGATCTTGTACTATTAATATGCATAGGTATCTATCTTATTGTTCATCAGTTTTTTGAAATGCTATACTGGAAATAAAAATAGTAAATGCCTACCTAATAAACGTATAAATAATAGAAAATATGCGTAGTATATACACATGTATGTAATAGATGTATAGAGAGAAAGTAATTTTGGGGTTGTACCTATCTGCGGGTTTGTGCACCAAGGAAAAAGTATGAATAGGGTGGGAGGGAAATGTAATGAGTGTCACAAGACTCGCCATAATAAAAATGAGTTTTCTTGATTGATCATCATCTTCATCATCATCATCATGAGAGGAGGATGAGTTATTATTACTATTATTATTACTATGTGTTTTGATGAAATAAAAGTTGTACCGTATCTCGTATATGTGCCTATAAAATGCCAAGTCAATTTCGCGGAATCAAATTATTGCTTTTTGTATGTATTTGTAGCTGTATGAGTGTACTCATTTTGATTGCAGTGTGTTGCCTGATTAAATGTCCCACAAGTCAATTGAGTGTCATGTCGGTTCCATACAGAAACATAATTGCTCACGCTGTTAAATGCCGCTGGAGATTATGTAGACAAGTATATATTTTATGAGCGTATAGTAGTAGTTCAACGAAACTTGAATGATATATGAATAAATAAAAATGCCCTACCATACCATGATGTTTACTTGATTTGGTGGGTCACTGCCGCAAAATCGAAAAATCAAATTACAGAGAGTAAGTACAGTCTTCTTCTTCTCTCTCATTTCTCTGTCAGCTATTCATAGAAAAGTACAAAATCCTCTTTGCATGCCACACACGCACGCTTGTGTGGGTGGACCCAGCAGATTATAAATGTTTTCTCTTGATTGCTGCAAGGAATCTTGTACATGTATTTACCAAAGCTTTAAAAAAAGTAAGTATGAATGTCTCCGTGTATGAGGTGAAAGTATTCAAAATATAATATAATATGATGTACATATATTATTATGCCTAGATTGTAAGACAAATATTGACTGATGCACTGTGTATACTTTTGTATATACAGTATCCAACAACCAAGTAATTTTCTTTCCTAGTCAGACTCAAAGCTTACGAGATAAAAGACTGTATTTGTTTAGCTTAAATATTGCAAACAGTGATAAAAAAGCGTAGGCATGAGATGCATTATACTTTGCTAGACTTATGTACTTACTTACTGCTTACATTTTCTTTTTTTTCTTTTTTACATACCAAGTAGCTCGTGAAAGCTGGCTAAAGAAAGGGGAAAAAAGAAATTTGCTCAGTGAAACTGTTCTTCTGTAGAAGTAGTATGGATGTAGTATAAAAAAAGGAAACGAGGTAGTAAGAACAGCAGCAGCAGCAGTGGTAGTGGTGGTGGTAGTAGTAGTAGTAGTAGTGGCGGCGGCGACAGAAAGCAGTTGAAAGTTTTCTATTGATTACTTTCTCCCTTTCATATTCCATATCCCCTCCTCCGCTTTCTCTCCACGAGCAGTTCATTCCCTCCCACTCACTTCTCACTTTCCTCTGTAGCTAACACAGTGAGAGAGAGAGAGAAAGAGAAAGAGTAAGAGAGAAGGACCTTCAGTCTAGAGAGCAGCTTTAATACTTGCATATATGTATTTGCAAAGATTATATATAATATATATATATATATAGGTTGACATGATACGTACATTATACAAGCCAGTAATAATGTAGGTTCATTCAGGTTTTCTAACTATATAGTATATACTCTTATCATCAGTTATGTGTACTATGTAACCATATTATTTTTTTGTGTATACTTTCATTCATTCATCCTTAAGCACAAAAGTACACTGCTGAGAGCGTGGAGCATTCAATTCTCTACTGAGCCACCACTTTCTCTCTATGAAAAAGGTTGAAAAAAACCTTGAAACCCGGATGGTTGAAGGAAATAAGTTTTTTTTTTGCTTTTCCCCCTTGTTTTAATGGAAATCAGGAAAAAGAGGATAAAGTTATGTATGTATGCATGCATGTATTTATACTTACTTGACTTGGCCAAGGAGAAGCTCAGCTATTTATTATTATGAAACCTTTATACATATCATATAAAACACAAGCACACGTATATATACATACATATCTACATGCATGCATTCTATTTTTCAGCAAAGGAATTTTGTGTAGTAGTATGGTATGGTATATTATTCTTTTAGCTTGGTTTTTTTATGAATAAACGTTTCCCCAAAGGCATATTATGGTGGTGGTAGGCAGCACAGGATATTTGTGAAAGTATAGGGATATTTTTTTTCTGTAAGTCTTACCAGGAGCGTATATGCACTTTCATTGAGAAACAGGAAGAAAATATTTTTTTCTGACTTGACAGCAGCAGCAGCAGCACTTGTACAGGTTTTTTGGCTTGCCCTTCGGATGCGTGGGTGGGTGGTGGTAGTGGTACTAGTGGCGGCGGCTGTATATTATGCTGGTGATAAAAGAAAAGTGGTGCGATGGGAATTGGGAGTTGTAGCGTGTCTCAATGAAATATAAACTTTTGCACCGGGTACGTAGTGTCTTTACTTGTGTTATTCTTTTAGTTACAGTTATAATAATAGTAATAATAATGCTCGGAAAAGTTTGTGAAAACACCTCTTTGCTATTACTATAACACAAGCACTTTTTGAATGGTACTTAAAAATTGGGATAACATGTTCATTGACATGATGATAGTCAAGTACATAGTTAAAAAAATAAGTTTGTTTCAAATAAAGATAAAAAAGAAGAGCTACGTATACGTACCTAATATACATGCATATTTGTATAGAGTATCCGTATGTAACCACTTTTGTATAAATGATTTCATGCATGGAAGGATGGTATGTGAAAAGAGGAAAAATGTACAGGTGTCTGCCGGTTAATTTTTCTCTTCTCTTTCAATTATTATAGATGGGAAAAGCATGTTGTTTTTCAACACTCAACTGACATATGTACGTTATCCTGCACAATAAAATGTTGTCAATGCACATAACATAGTTTTTGTTGTGGATGTTATGAAATTTTAGCGTTGAGAAATTGGTGAATACCTTCAAGTGTATAATATAGCATTGTGGTAGGATTTGTTGGTTTTCGTTGAATGAGCAATTTATTCTTGTTTTTTCAACTAGAATGGAAAATTAATATGCACAACTGGAGACTACCAAGTGGAAATGAAAATAATGAAAGTTAGATAATGAGTTTCTACTTTTACTACTACTACTACTACGATGCTATCTCTTACATTAGTACAAGTTGTGAAACTATATTTTTCTCTCTCTAAAAATCACAAAAAGGTTGATGATATCTGATACATGTTCCAAACTGACGGTTTTGCTATACAAAAATAATGATAAGAAAAAAGAGTGGGTTTTCCTTGTAAAAATAATTGCATGGAGAGATATAATGTGTAGAAATGTCTATAAAAAACTTTTGGAATATAAAATCGACTGGTAAGCTTCCCTACAAAGGTTACTAGCTTTCTTCTACTTTCCATCTTCCATCCATCCACCCACGTATTCCCAGTAAGCTAACCAAGTTTTTTGTCTTGTTTTAATGATGTTGCCATTCTTTAACTTAAACAGTGACAGGTTACTTTTTCCTGTTTTCTTTTTTTTAAATAAATTTGAACGATTTTTTTGTTATATGAGAAAAAAAGGAAACAATAATAACTCATCCAAGCATAATATTTCAAGTATGTTGACTGACAGTCTCACTCGAAAAATAAAATTTGTCTGAAATGAACAAAATATAAAATTACAGGATATAACATATCAAGTGCAGTTGAAAGAAAATGAAGACTTTTTCTGGATCTTATTTCCTTTTTTATAAAAAATAAATAGAAAATGCATACCTATATACATAGCTTACTAACTGTATAATATACCGTTTTTTTTCTTATCAGACAGCAACAACAACAACTGTCTTTATTTACTTGGCTGGCATTGTTGACAATTGCATACCTAGTCGCCTTTCTTTTTTTCTTTTTTCTTCTTTCTTTTTTGCGATGAGTCATCCAGTTGAAGAGAAAAAGATAACAAGAAGACCTTGGCTCGCGTGCTGCGCCCCCACTTTTTCACTTTTGTCTAGTGTAGTAGCAAAATGGAACATGCTCACAACTAGCATATTATTTTTATATAGAAAGTAGCAGGTTGAAATCTGAATGAATCCCATTATATATATATGTACATACATACATAATTGCATATATATACTGGTGGTCGATACAAACATTCTTTGCCGTGGTTTATATTGTACATACATACATACATACATACACACATACATATGCGGGCATTCACAACGCCCACGCGTTTCCATAAGTTTAATCTTGACAGCGAGCAAGGCTCTTCTTTTGCTTTCATGAATGGGAAGAAAAGTTTTGGGAAAAGGGAAAACTCTTCTGGGGCTACTTCTACTGCTGCTGCTGCCGCTGCTGCAACATAGTGAGGTAGGTTGAACGCAGATGCACATGTTCTCTGCTTAATATCTACATGGATGCACACATTTTCCCATGTAGATGAGAAGTGAAAGTAATAATAATTATAGAAATATTTTTTCTTTCCATTCAAGCAGACAAGTTAGCAAAAGGAATTTATTTTAGAGCTTTCACGTGTAAAAGAATAATGAGATTTGTAATGAATTTGATGATGAATTCATATATATACATGTATATGTATTTGTGATGATGATGGCACTGGAAAAAATGTCGTGGGTGGAGCATGGTGGAGTAATTTTTATTCAGGAGCATTTCTGTTTTAGACATGTAAAAAAATGTAAACCATTTCATCACCGTCAACACAATCATCAGAGATCATCATTTATTATTACTACTATACCATGCTTTTTTTGCTCAAGGCCGTATTTCTCGCAAAAAAAGGAAAATTTTTGATAAAGAAAAAAGAATTGTGAAAAAAAGAAGCAGAGAAATTTCATGTCTCATGTCGTGTCGACCAGATGTGGCAACCCCGCAGTAGATGAATGAGTTGACGATGATGCTGATGATGTAAAATAATGATGATGAAAGGAAAGAAAATTGAAAATGATCCTGGAGGATGGAAATCATTGGTGCTTGATATAAATCTTACCTTGTATTATACATACACGCGCACACGTGCTTTGCAATGATTCTTCATGGTTATCATTTTGTCATCATCCTTCACCTCCCAAAACTGAAGGAGGCTACTACTGCTACTATATGCCCACTACTTGGTACAAAATATAAAATTATTGCTTCTTTTTCATTGTAAAATGAAAATTAATCACGTTTTAAAGGATAACTTGGCTGTTCCTCGTGGTCATTGTTGCTGACATTCATTCAGAAGAAAAGAGGATAAAAGTTGAATTTTGTTGAATCTTCTGAAATCCTATTTTTTTCTCGAGTGGAAGCAAATGAATGGAGAATAAAAGAGATAAAAAATGTAATGTAATTCAGCCATTGTGCAGTGAGATGGTAGATGGAACAGAAACAGGCAGAAGTGTATAATAGGTTTTTATATATACATGGTAGTCAGGTTCACACTGACTTGTGAGTTGTTTGTTGGCTTATATGTATGTATTTATGTGTACCTATAACATTATATGTATATGCAAAGGTTGTATGATGATGATGGGAGAGATCTGGAAACTTGTGCAAAAACTCACTCGCTCATTTTCAGAAGAAACTACTCGGTTTGTTGTAGGAGTAGAATCGGATAAATCCGGAAACGAATTTCTGCAGTGGCTGTGACTGTTGTGGGATGAAGAAGTACTCTAGTCACTAGAATGGAAGTTGTTGTTGAGAGCTCTCTCTCCCTCTCTCTCTTTCTCTCTTGTTCGTGGAAGAATCGTTTTGATTGTGCGTCGTGTCTCTCTCTGCAGTCTTTATACATTCATGTTTTCTCTCAACTTCCAAAGTTTTAGGGTAAAAAAAGAAATGAATGAATGAACACACAATAATTCTACTATTTGAAAAGCCACTCAACTTTTGAAATTCTTCCAAGTAAAGTAAAATTCAAAAAAAAAAACTACAAGTTCCATTGAACTGCATTGAAGATATTGTATTTCTCAAATCAAACCGCAGTCACATAAAAATTGCTTTTTGGTGGGGAAAAAAGGATTGTAAGCTTGTACAAAACGAAAATGCTGACAAATATGGTTAAATATATATGTGCATATATTATATTAGCTCTGTTATTGGAGAAGTTAATATAACATGCTTGCTTGAATAAATGGAAAAAGAAAACTGTAAGAAATATGAAAGTTGCTACAAATAAATGATATTGCTTTCTATTTTCAACTTTTACTTGTTTCATCATTCATTCATGTGTACTGAACAAATAATAATATTTGATGGCAATAAAGATTTCTAGGGATGAAACATGTAAAGAGAGGAGAGAGAGGAGAGAGAATTTATATAATTTTTATGTTGGGAACAACAGCAGCAGCAGCGTTAGCATTGTTGAAAAATATGTACACTGCGACTGCTGCACTTTATAAGAAGATTGTTACATTTCTATCAAATTTTGGTACATGTAAAAGGAAATTCAACATGAAGTTTTTTTGTGTCTTTATATATCATCCCATTGCATCCGGCCGCTTTTTTTCTACCATTTTCCAGGGATTTATTGCTGGGGTTGTTGTAGTGTAAGCGTGGGTGGATCATCAAAAGATAAAACTTTATTTACATTAACAGGAACAAAAGCACTTTTCTATGGAAGGAAAGGACATGCCGTTTATAGAGAAAGTCTGACAGATATACAGAGTTTCTGTATAAATTGGTAAATTTTTTGTTACTTTCCCACTCTCTGGCAAGTAGTTATTCCAGGGATATGCTGTATAAATATGTATGCGTTTGTNTGTATAAATTGGTAAATTTTTTGTTACTTTCCCACTCTCTGGCAAGTAGTTATTCCAGGGATATGCTGTATAAATATGTATGCGTTTGTCTGTTTCGCTTTGACAAGCTAGAGAGACACGGCGGCTTGCTCATAAGCTTGCAATCTATAACAGCTAACTCTATTTTACTCCAATCCAACCTCCCCCTCCCGCCACCACCTCCACCATTCATTCAGCTTTTCCGTTTTGTTGCCTGCTTTGTATCCTATCTCTCTCTCTCTCTCTCTGTGTTTTGTAGCTTGGCTGCGCTTGTTGAAAGGGATGGCGATGATGATCATGTTAGCGAGAGGGACATGGCGGGCTTGTTTTGACTAAATGGATTTCTCTCTACTAGAGTCTTGTTATAGTTTTCTGCATAGTTGAGTGAGACTTTCAATGTAACTCTCTCTCTGGTTTGGCTTGACAGTCACTGCAAAAGACTTTTATCACCTTGTATATACATTTTTTATATAACAAAAAAGTATCAGTAAAAATAAATAGTCTGTACTGTCTAGTATATACTATCTTGGCATTTCATTTCATTCGGAAATATTTTATGTATGTACATAATAAAATGTATTTATATTTCATCTGCTCAGCGCTTTTCTCACAATAGAAAGACATTGGCGAGATAATGCTGCTGCTTTTGCTTGTAAACCATGCTAAGCTCCATATGAACAAGTGTCGAATGGCAGCAGCAGATAAAAAAAATTGTTTCGTGTGTGTGCTTTGTGTGCTCAAGTCTTCTTTTTCATCTTTATATAGCCCACCCGTGCTCCATTCCATTCATCCTTTTAAAGTGTTTTAGCGTTTTTTTTGCACCACAGACTGCTGCAGAGTAGTGAAAGCTAGCCATTTGGAATGGTGGTGGTGGCGGTGATGGTGAGGGCAATGGTGTAGTAGAATCTGTAGGCTTTTGTGGTTCTTTTTCCACTTTCACCCACGCAAAGAAAATAAAACGTACCCTTCACTGCTCACCTACAAACTTGCATTCTAAATTGTTCAGCTTTGCTTATTACTTCTCTATTATTATCATCATTATCAGCAGAGTGATGCCCGCTTTAATAAACTTTTAAGTGCATTCTACTATTTCATGGCGGCATAACACGTATATATAAGCATATAGCTTCTGTGTTGCTGCTGCTGCCATTACTTTTTCTATCCCATTACACTTTACACGTGCTATTCTGTAAAAAAATGTTTTGGGAGGATAATGATGAGCGCATGAAAGCAGAAATGCCATTATAAAGTGTTTTAGTTTTCCTTTACTCCCACTATTTTTTCCCAAGTGGGACACCAAAATATACACTTTTTTCTGTCCTGCAACCAAAAGATTATCTTTGGAAAAGGTCAACTTTCTAAATAAACCGAACGTAGAAAACTATGCTCCCTATGATATAATGTAATTTGTTTACTCATCCAGGTGTATGTATGCATAAAATATTATCGAGGAACAAACCCAACCCATTTGAAATGTGTTTACATCCTGTCATTTTATCTGGATGCGGGGGTGGGTAATAGTAAGTAGTAAGGTAACAAAAACAGGTTCTAGAATTTTGTGTAGGATAATAATAGCAGCAGCAGAGTAGACGTTCATTATATTATTCATTCTTTAATAATACTTATTCTGGGTCTGCTTAACATTTCATGATGACATTTTTCTAAATCATCATGCTTTTTGCGACTCATCAATATCGTGGAAAAAAATGGAAATGCTACATAATAAATCTACAGGGGATTTATTTGGCTGTTCATTCAGATTTTTAAAAAAATTGAAATCTTTACAAAAGATACACAGACAAAGAAACCCACTCAAAATTATTCCATCAAGCGCACACACAACAAAAATTATATGCCAACTACCCACCATCTATCTAGTCCAGAGGGAAAAATAATACTTTTGTATTTTCTGTTTGTCTTTATTATTATTATTATTATTATTATTAAAATAATATGTTAGCTATTGTTCCAGATAATCTCTGTAAGCAGTGATGTGTGCCACCAACGTACTTGGCTAATTCTTAGAATTAATATTTTATATTACATATATGTTTTTTATCATATATTCTTTTATTATATACAGTAGCTCAGGAAGAAACACACAAGTTGCTTCACCGGAGGTGAAAGGAAAACAGCAAAAGTTTATATTTTTTCTGTTATTAAGAAGCCTACGCATCTTCCTGGCATTCTTTGTTTCCTTCTTTATTACAACCAGAAAATTCAATAGTACTTTACTACCCACACAGCTTTATTTACTCGAGCGAAAAGGATGTTTTCTAGTGTAATCCATATACATATCCACTGTAGCTCATTGCCCTGTCTACTGCGAAATATATCAGTCGTGGTCGTGAGTGAAGATATGAAAAATATAATACATAGTCTCTAGCTGCTTATTACCTATAGACCCTGGAACAAGTTGAAAGCAATAATAAAAGAAAAAATTCTGTGAAAAGCATAAGGCGATGCAACCTTTTCCTGTCGACGTTTTTTTCAATAATGCTTTGATTTGAATTTTCTTTCATATCCTCTTGTTTAAGTAGTACATATGTATGTTATTGTATCATCGTAATCATCATCCTCATCATTATTATTTTTTTGCAGAAAGTAAACATCATTGAGAAAGATATTTATTTAATGATGATGATGAAAGTAAATACGACATTAGTGTCAATATGGATGGATGAGTTTGAATAGATATAATGATAAGTAGACTGTCAGTAGGTACAAAATGAGTTGGCGTTCTTTTTTGCAATGATGATGGATTTGAAAAGTGTTGGATGATGATGATGATTATACAATCTGCTCCTCCTGGTTTCTTTCATGTTTTTTAGTAGAAAGCATGTAGGTGGAGATACAAGGACGAAGAGAAAAGGAAGGAAGGAGAAAGTACTTATTTGAATTAATCCTCTGTGGAGAAAGTTTGTGTCTTATGTTTGATCAAAGCAGTGTGCTCTTATAGACAACTAGTTTTATGCATGTACACATACCTATATTGTTATGTAGGAGAAAGCATTTCCCTGTCTCCGTGTAGGTGGTTTCTGTTATTTTATTATTTGTGTAGTAGTACAAGTTGTTGTACAGAGGGCTAGATATAGATAATAAAGCTAAAACAAATGTGAAGACGAAGACGAAAATAGAAAATGTGGTAGATGGTAAATGATAATGTTTAATGTGTGTGATGTGGAAATTTGATGGAAGATAAATGTTTCCCTCTGTTTGTGATAAATACTCTTGTTGCAAAAACGTTCGACACGTTTTCAATTTTATTTTGGAAGCATTCAATTTCTCATATCGTTTATTTTTAGAATGGGAGTACTGTTTAAAGTGCTCTCTTTGTATTGTTAGTGTTATTTTTATTTTATATTTTTTGTTGCAATCATGTCTGGGTTTTTGTTATCGTCTTCTCCGGAAGACACTTGATATGTAATATGATATAATCTCTAAAAGTAGCTTCCCCATTTGGCGGAACCAGTTTCGTTATTGAAAACAAAAATAAACGTGTTTAGAAATAACCCACATTGTGGATCGTGTGGGGAATATGAAGGTGGAGGATAAAATTAGACACTTGAAATTGAATAAGTTTTAGAAACAGTTTATTTTTAGCCGGAACTATTTTTTTTCTAGAAATTGTTATAGTATATTTTTGCAAATGATGATTGCATTCCTGCATTACTGAAAGATAATACGTAAGTGGGCGAGAATAAACAGTGACGAGAGAGCTGGTTTGAAAAGAAGCAAAAATAAATAAATGTTTTTGATGCTCACGAATGGGAAAACAAAATGAAAGAATGTGAAGAAAGTAGAATTATCAAGTTTTTTTCTCTCTTGGTATTTCAAAAGTTTATTATTCAACTCACAACGTGTCAATTTTTGAGTCCTCCTGCGCTCGGCTCTTCTCCTGACTCTGGTATAGAATTCGACCGATGGAATGCTCATTGACTTAAGTTGAGACGCCTCAGTGAGTTGAGTAGTGGAGGAACTGCGACGACAACCCCACACTACAATCATCCGCACTGAGGGCGTACCCAACGTTAGAAAACAGAATTAAAATTGTGTTTTTAAACAAAAAAAAGTCAACCAACACCGCCATAATATATAAACAGCACATCGATATAAAAATGACTGTATGTGTATTTGTATTTACACATAGTTGCTTTAATCTATTGATGTGCTGTTTAGGTACTATGTGAGAACGAGTTCAACAAAATGGAAAAGAATATATAAAGTTGTTCTATAAGAAATTCAATTCAATCATCATAAATATTTTAAAAAGCTGTTATATATGTTCCATCTGACGATAAGTTAATTATTGTAAAAAAATAGATATTTTCAAATTATTGTTAACAACGTGTGGTAGATGACGTTACGTACATATTATTAATTTAGCAAGTTATTCAAATATTTGTCACGTACATACACGAGAAAAGATTTAGCAGAAAAAAATAAATTTATTTCTGGGTAGACATTTTACAACTTTTAAAGGAGTTCTCAATAACTTTGTAAAAAAAATACTGATGTCCATTCTGTCTGATCCGAGCCATGCAACAAAGAAATGCCAAGAGAAGAAATAAGAAAGCAGATTTACTACTATACAATATAGTATTTAGAGAAGAACAGGAGTATTTTACGTAAAAGAATATAATATAATATTATTTAACTTATTTTTTAGATTTTTCATTCAATGCAGCTTTCTTGCAATATTTTTTTGCAAGTATTGACAGAAATTGGTTTTGCAATCAAACGTAACTATATAATTATAACCAAACTTTGACTACACTTAAAAAAGTAACATCGTCATATATAAAAATGGAATGATATGGTACGAAACGAATATACTATTGTGGTTTTTACATAATATTTATTTTTTTTGTTATCCAAAAAAATGAAACTATTCATTTTACTTTGATGATAGCCACTTGCAAAATATACTATTACTTTAATGTAGCTTTACTTTGTAAACATTATTATTATATACCTTTTTATGATGCCCTATTATACGCCAAACAAAAAAAATACCATTTCATATATGCGAGCTTTTAATTTTTAACACAATTAATTGAATCCAATATCGTTAGTGTTATAAATATTTTTTTTGTTATTTTGATCAGTTGTTGTTCTTATAAAAATGTTATTTCATTTTTTTCCCTTTTTTGTTTTATTTTTGTTCTTGTATCAAAGTACTAACGACTAGCTTAATATTTTTTAAAGATATAATAACAACACATTTACTTGGACTTATTCATTTTGTGTGGCCATATACTTTACGGATTTTGAAGAAAAGAGCTTGACAGGAATAATAATACAATGAAAGCCTATTTTTAAGTAGGCAGATAAAATCTTATCAATGACTACATACAACAGATTGTTATACAATAATTTATTATTATTATTATTACCATATGCTTCATTTTACAAAAAAAGCAACCCTTTTTTAAGTATAGCTTATTCTTTCAATTTAAAGCTTATTAAACTAGTTATATTATTGCTTGTTCACAGTTCTTGTTATAAATAGACTGGAATATTACATGTTAGTATCACAATACAATGGCTTCGTTTTTTTTAATTTTAAAAAAATAATTGAAAATTTTCAGTTATGTACACACGTTCATTGTTCATTACTTCCTTTTAATCTCACAAAAAATGGCCAGATTATTACAATTTTACAACATATTACAATAATTTTCATTTAAGCTGTATAGTGTAGTATAATTTATGCTTAAAAAATAAGCACTTTTTTGTTTGCTTGTAAAACTAAACACAATTTATAAAAAAATATTATAACAATCACGTAATTTCTTTGAATGGAGTATATATTGTTTCCTTCTTTCCTTCAAAAGATCAAACGTTTGAGTTTGGTGGGTAGAAAGAGATGAAAGGAAATGTATGCAAAAAAAGTATGAAAGATTTGTTTTTTTTTCTAAAAAAAACACTACGTTTGACAACTCATCTCTTGAGCAGATTTATTCCGTTTCCAGTCTTTCAAAATTCTCTATATACATTTTATATATACTTATTACTTGTTGTTCTTGTTATGTATGTATATTCTTAAAACAGTTTACCAGCTTGAAAAAAATGATGAAAGTTTCTTTAAGTAAGTATATAGATAGCTATAAAGTTTATTATTATTATTATTATTATTATGGTCTTTCCGCCCAAAAACATTATTGTATCACAACACAAAAAGATGATTATTATGAAATCTTCTTTCATCGTCAATTATACACATTATTTGATGAGTTTTGTGAAATATAAAAAAATGTTTCAGCTAGACTACCGATATGTACTTCTAAGCTACATGCATAATATATATATTTAAAATAGGTAGGTAAATTATTCTAGGGTAAAAGTGCAACAAACAGGGAAGCGTTCAATCAATGTCTGTGAATAAAATACAAAACTGAAAAAAATGTTTTACTCTTTATAGACGGATAATCAAGCTGGATTGTGTAGTAGTTTTAAGTAAATTATTATATTGAATTGTGCTATTATTATTCAACAAAAATCCAAGCACAATTAAAAACTGAAGCCAAAGTATATTACATAACGGAGGAGTAAGAAGGTCTAAATTAAGTATAATTTAAAAAATAATTGTGTGTGGGTGAAAAGAATCATAAAAAAGAAAGAAAAAACTTTATAATTGTATGTCTAATTGGTTTAATAAAAAATACATATTACTACCGTACACTTAAGCGTCATGTCATCCAATGAGGTAACTTGTGCATATTATACATATTTCAACATTCTTTTTGGGCAGAGACGAAAGAAGAAGAAGAAAGATTATATCTGCCAAAATTTTGACAAAAATATTAAATGTTAAAAGTTTCTCTACAAAAATTTTTTTGAATTTATGAAATTATTGAAATAATACTCTTTCTACATAGCTAATTGATTAAACAAGTCAAAATTAGTAGAGGAAAATATGACGGAGAAAAAAAATACTTTCCAGTCATTTCTGATACTATTATTCTATTAGCTATATATACTTATTGCATGCATACAGACAACATTTTAAAATCATGACAATTTGTGAACTTTTTTAAAAACAAAAAATACAATTATTATACATTTTTGTCAAAACTGACTTATTCGATATATAGCTGTTATATATACTTAATATGTATATTCTACTGACTGGAAAAGTATGTACCGAGAAAAAAAGCGCTGCTGATTTTTTTTACATGTATGCATTGTTGATTGATTGATGCTGAAAGTTCTAAATTAACTAGAAATCAGATCTAGAGACCAATCAAATCAAACAATCTAAATAATGTATATGTTGACCATGATGATATATAGTGTATAGTCGGTATTTGCTAATTTCTACAAACTTACTTATCTAGCAACTATACTAGTAAATGTATTTTTTATGTGTTGTCTGAGATCTTTTACTACTTCACATCTTGAAGATGATGATAAAAACGTAGCTTTTAGCTTAACTTACATTCTAGTAATTATTGTATACATTTATACGAAAGAAAAACCGAAATCTTTGGGCTGGATACCTGTTTATTATTATTATTATTATCTTTCCTATTTATAACGTACACGATTTTATACAAATCAACTATTGTTTCTGTACTACTCCTACTCCTTCTTTTCCCGTTTCGTTGTATTTTACCCTAGAAAAAATATAAAGCACTATCACAAACCCAATCTAGCAGTTTTTAATCAGTGATGATGAGACTATAGTTTAGTAAGCAGTTTGTAAGGTAAGAGATGTCTGTGTAGTAGTAGTAGTAATCAATCAGGGACTCTTTTTGCTATTTAGAACTTTTCACAAGACATGGTGATCCTTTATATAACTTTTTCTGTTGTTTCTGTAAAAAAATCATGTAATCATCAGCGCTTTAAAAAAAAGTATTCAACTGAGAGTCTGAGTAAAGTGAAAAAAATATATGGATTTTACTTTTACGTAAGGTACGTGTGTGTATGTATATATGTGTATATATAACGTACTTGGATACAATTATATACACACCAACTAACCGAAAGGGATATTATCGTTATCATCAGTGTAAAATGTAATTGTGTGTAGGTACTATATAAGGTATATACTGTATTTACCTGTGTGTTTTCTCTTGCTAATTGTGTGTAATGAACCTATATATTATTACTACTACACGCCTATTCGAAACTGAACATCATCGTCGTCTCTGTTTGTGTGGGCGTAGGAAAGCATTATGCAAATAAAAAGAGGTAACGAATTACTCAGTGTACTCACTACTCAAGAAAAGCTCAATGAAGAGTATAATTATAGTTGTAAAAAAGAACGTTTGTATTAACTTGGTGTACTAAACTAGTTAATGTTATTATTATTATTATGAACAAAGTAAATCTAGTGCGCTAGGATTTTCAATAAAATAAAATTGTCAATTTTAGAAGGAACCAAATAAAATAGTAATGTCATAGTCATAATAATATATACCAAGAGGATGAGTAGGAGGAAAAACACGTTTTTATGATAAAGACGACAATGAGCAATTAGATAATTGCCCGTATTATATAATAATAATTTTAAATTGGAATGCAATGACTGCAGCGGAGTATTTTATAGAAAAGTTTATAATGCAAAAAAATCGTTGCTACTATTTTGGTAGTGGTGTGTTGAGTAAAGTGTGCAATTACTTGACAAAAAAATTTATAGAGCTTGACTTGTCAAGCATTTCTCCAGACAAAAAAATGACAATGAGTTGGTCGTTTCAGAAGTCAGTCATATATTATCTTCTTTTTTGGCCTACTTATAATAGGTATAATTAATCTTGCAAGATACAATAAATTGTGTTTGTTGTTGTGTAGCTAATAAATTATACTTCATAGCTGTTGGTTTGGCAGTTTTTTTTGTACCCGATGAAAGCACGCTAAATAAAAATAATTGTTTGAATGTAAAGTGAAATTAATGATTTCCACATGTAGGTTCTTAAATGTTAATTTTATACTGTGTGTATGTATTATTTAATGTTTTAAATAGTTGACTTAATGTAATCAAAATAACTGTGCAATAATGTTAATGTGTACATCAATCCCAAATAATTGGTTGCGCAAAAAACAAGATGAGGACGATCAAGTAATTATTATTATTATTATGGTGCACAAGTAGACAATTATTCTTTTGATTAAGTGTATTTTTTCGTTTTCATCTGTCTGTATACATTTCTACTTGTGTGTGTAAGTTTAAACTTCTCTTGTACATCTTTACTTTTTTTATACTGAAACGTTTTGAACAAAAAAAATCAACCAATTTAAACAAGAAAAACTGGCGGAGACATTACATAAATAAAAATGTGTATACTTACTTGTAATTATTGTCATCTTACAATCTTCAAGTAGAGAAGGAGGAGTATTATAATGAAATAAAAAATGTTTTTTAAAAGCTATAAACAGAATTTACAAAATAGTAAAATATGTACCAGTAAACAGAGAATATATACCTTTAAAATAAATAAGTAATTACGATTATTATTATTATCAGTGTATTACAATAGTGTGCAGATAAACCTAAATACAATCAAACTATTTATAAAAATGTAAAAAAGAAACATTTGGACGAAGAAGAAGAATGTGAATAAAAAAATAATTGTCGTCGGTTGTACGGATCTTTACGGACGATTAAAAAAATACGTTGTTTTACTGGCAATTAATTTGCATTGCATACAGGCATTACTAAGCATAGAACTTTGCAAAAAGCTTAAAAATTACACTGGAAAATATTCTCCTTTGATTATTTACAACTGACTGGAGATTTTTTTAAAAATCTTAAAATAATTCAGTATATAAATAGTGTCAGGTTCACCTAGCATGAGAACACAGTGATTCAGTTAAGGTTTACCCTAGTGAGTTGCCAATTAGTTAAAAATTTACAATGGAAATTTTGGCCCTTTTTCTTGTATCTCTTTGTGCCTTGATCACTTCTTGTGATGGGGGTCAATTCATAGAAAATTTGGAATTTTCCACTGACACAAATAATTTAGATTCAGAAAACCAACCCACTACCACAAACAATCCTACTGACACACCGACTACGGAGTTACAGTATTTAGAATTCGAGTATGAATTCCTTGACAGAGGGGTCAGCTCAATTTTATTAAATACGCATTGTTATATAATTTATTCTTTAAATGTGTAATTGTGTGATGAGTTAACGTGGTTGTTAACACGAAGTTAGCGATATATTAAAAATGCATGTCTTGCTGCCCTTTAGACGTTTTGGAGAAACAACACTTTTAGATGCATCAACGGAACTTTACAACCCAGTGCATATCTGACAAAGAAGTACCAACAGTGCGAGAGAATTCATCGTTTGGTTAATCCACAGGTTGAAAACTTACATTTAAAAAATAGCAACTTTCAAACAAGCAACTTTTTAAAAATGCGGACAAAACGTTTCTTTCGTGGTTTTTTTACATGTTATCTTTCCACAGTGTACAAAAAATTGTGAAATGGCAATTACAATGCTGGTAAAGAAAGTGACTTGAATATTTAATTCATTTTTTTTTGTTATTTACTGAGAAAAATGTATTGTTGTAAACAACAAACTTTTGAAATATTAATATGTTAAACAAAGTGCCTATTAAAAATTTAGCTGGAGTCCAAAATACCTACCTTGGAATTGTTTAAAAGCTTCTTTCAAATTGCATTACCTGAAAGCGTAAAGGAAGCCGCTATTAGTCATTACAGCAAATGCTTTGAAAAGTTTGGTGAGTTTCTGTTTTCTGTCTTATTTTAACCTTTAAAATTGAAATCCAGCCAAACTGGTTATATTATTGGGATTGCTGGTGGTGATGATGGATGATGATGAAAAAAATGTTGATTTTAAGGGAAACCCGAAGATCTGTTGGATTACAATTGTAAGCGACCTCAGTCATTTTTTGAATGCATGGGCGAGTTCCAGTCTAAAATGGTTTGTTTAGAGGAGTAGAAATCTAAGATCTACTTCCACACTGCAAGTAATGACATGATTATAATTTTACCGAAAAAAACTACATAATAATTATCTTTTCACAGTCTACTTTACATACATTCTCGTTGATTGTTCACACTGACAATTATGGGTGCAAACTAATTATTTTCACAAGTCAATAAAAGCTAACCTTACATTAATTCTAATTTATTTATACCTATTTGTAAACTTATTGTCTTCATTAGCAGAGCCCCGCGCAAATGCTCTCTCATAATAAAGCAAGATTAAATCTATCAACAAGCTCTATGACCATTGTCCATGAAATTTTTACCTAAATCCGGTGGAGTTGTTCCAAATTCCGGAATCCCCTACTCCACTTTCCAGCATTTTCATGAATTTTCATTTGTGATCAACTAACAGTCTATTATACAGTAAGTACTGAATTGATCTTGCACCGAATCTGATACTTGCTAATCTACAAATGTGTTTAATTAAATGGTGTATGACGAGTGCAGAGCGTCAAAAAGTTTCAGAACAATAGCCAATGAGTGAGTACATCAGACTACCTAAACCAGATAAGCTAGAACTGATTCAAAGCTACGTGTGTTCGTAAACTTTTTACATAAAAAACGCATTTTATTACCAAGAACTACTTTACTTCCTTGTTGTCTTACTGCTCATAACAAAAACCATGCTGTGAAAACTGAAAATCTACTACACAAAGAAAAGACGGTGGTGTTTTATCAGCTTTGGATACACTTTTTTTAAAGCAAAACTATTAATAGTTTACAACATAATAAACCAGTCCGAATTGTTTAAGATACTAATAAGACATCTTTAAAATGTTAATACTCCTTTTAATACTAATTTTCAACACTAAATAGCTTAATGCTTGCAGACATATAAAGTTTGCCACCAACCAATAGAGCTTAAAATCTTGGGCAGCGACGGCTGCGTCACTAAAAACCAAAAAATTCTCTCACGCTTTTTTTTACAACTTGAAGATTTTTATAGCCACTTGTGCGGTTGAAACGAAACTAAAAAGAAACGGCTAGAGTCTATTATATGATATGTTATATGCTGTAGTAGTATAATTTTTCTATTGTGTAATAAGTACCTTTAACAAAAAAAAATTGGTAAACAACTCATGAAACCTCTCAATGAGCATGGTTAGCTAGCCATGATAAGAAGAAACTGATTGCATTTAGATTTTATTGTTTCTTCTGACTGGCTTTAAATCATATACTGACCTTGTTCAGCTCCACGCTGACGTTATGCCGCTAGAGCGTTTATTATTATGCTATTTGTTCACAGCAAGTAATTAAACCAAGTAGTAGCAGATGTGTGTTTAAAGGTATAAATTTTTTTATTTTATTTTGAAAAAAAAACAACGGAATAGTTTAAGTTGAAAGTCCAAGTCTACCTATTAATAAATATATCTAATGTCTTATGCTATTTATATACCTAGCTACTACCTTGCTATTAAAGTATTCACCGTAAAATACATAAAAATGTTTTATTGGAACGAGGAAATCTCCAAGAAAATTCCTTTCAATTAAGCGACTTCAGTAGAATTAATTAGTAAACATTTTAATGTGCTCTATGATAAATTCTTGTGAGCAGTTTAAATTTCAATACAGAATTGTTGTGAATGGTTATCACCACTATTATCATGGACAACGTTTCGGTTATTTAAATTACTACGTAAAGATATCTAATCCCGTCAGGTCAAATTATCACATTTCTTTACATAATAATGCAACTTTTATTCTTAGGTATGTACATATATACCTTGTTGAAAAAAAGTCAGGTAACGGTTGGCTGCTGCCACTTGCCACTATAATAATAATGATGATGATAAGGCGTATGGGTACATGACTGCTCTCTATCTAGTTTTAATGGCTTCAGCTTGTTAATGAAAAAAGATGTTGATGACGGACGGCTATTTTTCTCCAATGTACAACACCTACAAAAACTAGAACATTATGTAGTATTTTTTTATTTGTATGACGTAATGAGATGCGATGTGAAGAAACACACTTGACTGCACAAAGTTATTTTCAGCTTTCTGGAAAACTTGGTTCTGAAATTCCAGTAGCCAACATCATAGCATCATATATCAAACTCCAAATGAAACCAGAGAAGAACAGCATTCTCGCACGAAGCGTATGGAAAGGTGTTGTTTAACATTGTTGAAAAAGTGATCTTGAATTTGATAAGTGAACACTTTCAAATTTTCAATTATGAAGGTTAAAAGAGGGTGCTGGAATTTACCCTTGTTGGTTATACAATGTATGATTTTTACAAGTGTTTGGATAGCTCTAGCAAGTGCCCGTTCGCCACGACAATCAAATGCAGAAGCTAGTCCAAAGGAACTCTTTGATAAGCATCAAACGCAATTGCAGGAACTTCAAAAACTAGCACAGGATGGAGGGCATCCCAACCCAGATGCTATTACAAAGTTTGACCCGGAGATTTGCTACACGTATGACTGTATTGAAGCCGGTAAAAACGAATTAGTATTCAAAGTTTAATGTATGTAGTAGTTTATTTCGTGACAAAGTTTTGTTAACGTAATGCCATGTGCTTTGCAAATTGATTTTTCTTAGCCCGAGAATTTCTTTTCGCTACCAACTTTCGGGAGGATCCATGTCAATCTGAGCCTGGAAGTTGGCTCAAGTACACTTGTGTGAGAAGAACAGTGCACAAAATGGATAGCGAGGAGGATTTGAGTGACATGTACCAACAAAGTCAAGTTGGCTATGTCGGTTCTGTCGCCCTTGGACAAACACTATGTAATAAAAATAAATTTCTCATTTTCGTGTCAATGAATCATTATGAAAATTTACATTATTCAATAATCAATGTGTTGTTATATAGCTATGCTAGAATCAAAAGACGCTTCAGTGCCAGCTATGGAAATGGCAAAAGCGTATTACGACCAATGTGAGAAATGGACTAGTAGCGAGACAAGTAACGACACTAAAATTGACATGATTGCCAACTATTTGAAGGGATTTGGGGAGTGGCCTCTGCTAACGGGAAAAGACTCACCGGGAGAAAATTTTGATTGGAAGGAACTAATGGCAAACACTGTTAGGATTGCAGTGGCATATGGCGTTGCTCCTTATCTATTTGATATATTTATTGAGGAGGGGGATGTTCCACTGGTAATCTACTAAAAGAGTCGTATCTAATTATTTTTATTGTATATATAATTGTCCTTGTAATTATATTACTTTACATTACAGCTATTCACAGGAGAACTATCTTTAAACAAGGAAAACTCGGAAATTGCAGAGATTGTAAAAATTCTCAGCAAGTGGTACAAGAAACATTGCTGAAGATGACAAGCAAATCGCTGAAATGAGAGAGTTTATGGGAAAATTAACTCATCCAACAGAAGATAAAATTGAGACACATCCTTTGAACAATATAACCCAGAATCATGACTTTGGAAAAGATGTATGTTGTATTTCTTCTGTTACTCTATGCAGTTATTTATGTCTTTACGAAACAAATTATATTTTGGTTATTTTATTGAAATTGCTAGTTTGACCTGCAACAATTTTACAGCCAAATGGTGGCTGGAACACGAGTTCACGTAAACTCTGATTCTCCAGTTGCTACTGATGTAAACTGGCTAGTCCAACACATAAAAGCCATAAACGAAGCGGAACCCCGTGTTATCGCCAATATTTTATTTTTACAAACTGCTGCCGCTTTACTAACACGATTGACAACACTTACCCATGCTGAACATTTACCAACGCTTGAAAAATATCGCAGGTAAACAAGGCATTGTACACAAGACTTTTGTCAATACTGACAAATATACCATCATAATATTTTGTTTTCACACTTCTAAACAGTGAGGGACCCATGGACTGTGTTCGAGAAACTTACGAAAAATTTGACTATGCCATGTCGTATGAGTACCTTCACCGATATTTTGATTATCAAGGAACTCCAGTTGTAAGTTTAAATATGAGAAATGTAATTTAAAGTTAATAGTAATCATGCATGCACGAGCAACTTTATTCTGATTGCACACAGCTTGTTGAAATGATGGACAATTTGAAACGGGGATACGTGGACGTGATACAAAAGGCTGATTTTCTAACTCCTGAGACAAAACAATTTGCTGTAGACAAAGCCAATGATATTCACACGTTTATAGCGGCTGATGCATGGGTACTGAATGAAAATGAATTGGAAAAGTACTACAATAATGTAAGTAAATAAATTAACTTTTTTAAAGCAAACTATTAAACTCTTAAAGTCAACTGTTGTTTGCTGCTATATTTAATCCATATATTGTCAGCACCTTGTTTAATTATTCCTTTTTCAGATGAACATTTCAAACGGTCAGAATTTTGTACAAAATCATGTAGCCGGTTTGAGATTCCATTGGACCAAGTTTTTAGAGCTG
>JAHZMT010001753.1:0-25195 GCA_027743785.1 Sinhomidia bicolor | reverse complement strand
ATTTTTCCATGTAAACTTTGCCCATGAAAATAAAAATAGTTTTTATGCTCTCCATTCGTTAAGGTAATTCTCCAAAAGTCGAACTGCTTGGGTTATTTTTGTCTTATTACGCAAGGGCAGATCGTTCCAGTGTTTTGGCTGGAATTGGCGATTTACCTAATGGACATTTTGTAACAAATAATCATTACCAGAATCCTACAGTCCTATACACCAGTACATTATTGCTACTAATGTTATAGTAAGTAAAAATACAATATACGTGGGCGACAAATAAGTAATCAAACGTATCAGCTTCCACTTGTACAATAAGGCATGGGTATTGTGCGGTATGGGTATAAGTTGTTCTCTCCATTGAAAAAAAATTAAATGATGTTGTGTTACCAAGCAAGCGACCTAGGAAATAGCGCAAAAATTTTAACCAACAACTAACAAACTCCTCTATAGTGTCTATCTATACTAGATGCCAAAAGATACTTACCCGCAGAATCTCCTGTAGACTGTTGATCAAAGGTAGTCGCGAAAGACGTTTAAAGAATCTAATCTCTAGTAGTCGCTGTTAAAACCAAACCATCTCTCAATGCCCCACAATATCTCAAAATGATTTCTTTAAAGTTTTGATAATAATAACTATTATTTATTCCAAGTGTACCTATCTAATTTTGAATAATTTTTCGCATAGTTTCGATTGGAATGTAATAACATGCATTTCACACAAGTGTAATTTATGGTAATCGGATGAGATGCCGCACCGTACATCAAAAGCTCGATGTGCTTTACTATATTGCAGTGTTTTTGACATAGTACAGCATTTTCACCTTAGTACAAATAAACATTTTTATTTCTACAATTTGCTATTGGTGCTTTACATGATTTCCCTGAATTTCAGCTTTTTTCCACTGCCCTAATTTCTGGTGTTGCATATTACGTTGCTACATGTGAAGTCGAGGTGAGTTTTTCAGTGCTTTGTATAGGTAGTTCTTTAGCTACGGCCAAGAAAACTACCGAAATCATGTATGAATATTAAAGCTGTAACATATTATTTAGGATGAATCAATTGTCGATCGCAATATAACTTTGGAGCAAATAGAGTATTTTTACAAGGCCCTTGAAGACTGCGGCTACAGGGAAGAAAATGACATTCCATCAACTGCAAAAATTTGCACATCCTTAGGTACAAGTATATACACGTATTTAATTTTCTCTCTCTATGCTTTCAAAAACATTTCAAGAAAACTCACTTTAAAATGCATCAAAATTCAATTATTCTTTTCCAGAGAACAATGTTATGCCCTGGGCTGGCTTGGCACTATCTTTAAACTTTGTAATAGCAGTGTACATACAAATAATGGTTCATGACAGCCACTTTTTTCTCGACAAGGAGTACCATAACCACACCAGAAAAGTTTCATTGGTATACATTCCAATCGGGATACTTGTCGACATGTCCCTTGGAATAATAACTCTTGTGGAATACACCAAACCCGAAATGTGCTGGCTAGCCTATTCAATTTTGAAACAAAGAAAAACGTATCCCTTTTGGTTTGCAATTTTTGGAATTCCTGTAGTTTTGGCAGTATATAAGCCATTTGAGTTGAGTATTTTTTATTTGTACGGCTGCAGCCTCTTCCCTACTGATGCAGAAGACATAAAAACTAGAAAAAGTATCAATCAATATATACAAGCCAAAGCATCAGCTCGGTCAGTAAAAACTAAAGATAAAATAAAAATCCAATCATCCGAATCCGAGGTCGGAGCAGCCATTCAGTAATATAATGTTTAAGAAGGAGCAAATAAGTGCTTATGTTAATATGAATTTCATTTTATCTACAAAATAGTACAATCTAGAAAACAATTTATTTTAAAGGTTTTAATTTAATGGTATTAGTATGTACAAAGACTTTAAGAAAATGTTATTTTTTGTAGTTTTAAAATAAATTATTAAATGCTTTTTACATTGCTGCTCATTTCATTCGTATCAGTGGGAGTTTATACTGCATTGCTCTCCCACGCAGTACGAGTAAAATCGTCTTCATCGTCGTTCTCATCGACAAAGATAGATACTGCATACTGCGTCAAACAGCCTTTCTTACAGTTGACTCCATTGACAGGGTTAAAGTAGTACGTTGACAGCTCGTGGCTGTATACTATCTGATCCTGTTTCTCTTGGCTGTCTCCCTCGGCCTCCTGTTTCGGCTGCTGTTTATTGTCTCGGCGAGCTGTCATGTCGTTGGGTGGTACTGGATATGAGTCGAACCCAAATCGAAGTTTTAGTAGTTTTGACAAGTGCTCTGGATGATAAGGCTTTGCAAAAACCATAAGTATTGTCCCTGGTTCCATTGTGTTCTCAGAAATTGCTTTTATAGGCTTGAACTCACTCTCTTGCACTTGATCCAGTTGTTCCTTGCTTATTTCCTTTATGTAAAGTTGACCAGGTTTCCATTTGCCGACGTGAATTCTTTCTGACAAGTTTGGATCCAGATAGCGTATCAGCTCCAAGTCTGACTTGATTTTCTCAACCATTTTTGGTCTTGGAATGAGCTCGTCTGTGCTCTCGAGTGCAATTTTTATTGCTTCTTCTTTCCCAGCTTTCTCTTTCTTCCTCAGTGGAGCCTTAAAAAGTGTATGCGAAAGATGAAATGAAATCGGGAACAATAAATTTTTTTGCTATATGTGTAGTATATCATTATGACATAGTATTATGCATATAGTAGTATAATATGTATTTCTGTTGTACTGCAACCACCAGAGGAGTTGGTTACATACAGAAAATTTAAACAAAAAAATCTCAATCGATTCAAATTCACGTTTCGTCAAAAGAGACGTGTTCAGAAAACATACAAAAGTAAATGATTTTTTCTCTCCATTTATGCCCACGCAAAAAAATATAATATCCACAGTAAAAGCTATCGAAAATAATATATGCCTTACCTGTAGTGAAATCTCAATTTCACCCATGAATAAAAGAAAAACGAAAACGTGCAGTTTTCTCATTTTCCCTCTCTGATCACTCAGCTATAAAATACTTTTTTTTCTTTCTTTTTCTTTTCTTCGCTTTATACCCCTCCTTTCACTCACTACTACTTCAACTAAAACTGAAATGAAGAAAGAAAAGCTTGTTCGGCAGATTTACGCAGACAAACTTTCAAAATGGATTTGTACTGATGGGAAAAAGACTAAAGACAGCTCGTAAAAGCGACAAAAGAAATTGAAATTAAACATGCACTTCTCCACGGATGAATGAAAAAACAGTAAGAGAATTTTGGTCTCAAAATTGTAAAGTGTCTACTTGTACATTTTTTTAGAATATAAAAAAATCAGTTTACTTGTGTCGACGTTGCAGAGTTCTGTTTATGATGAAGAAGCTTGTTTCTCTCTCTAATTTTCTGAGCTAGTGAGAGATTCGACAGGTACCCCATTGTGACCACACCAAACCAGAGGGATAAAACGAAAGATTTCATGGCAATTATTATCAAGCCGTTCTAAAATACCTATGTAAAACCTCAACAAAGATGGTACATACATATAAATACAAAACTACAAAAGTAGGGGTTGTGGTGATGGCGGTGTAAGTACTAGTACGGACTACAGACAATCTATCATCATGGTATTTTTGCATGGTGCAAAAACTGCGAAGGCAGCAGCAAAAATTGGACAACAAGAGCGATATAATATAATGTAGTTGTTTTTGACACTTGGTTCATGATGATGATATAGTCGTTGATACCGACACCCCGCATCCACAGGCATTTTTATTTTTTTAATGTGTGTATGCATCCATTATTACTGTATTAAAGACTTAAAAATTTACATTTATTGTAAGTGCCTATTTTATTCACTTTATATACATACATACCTATTCGGCAAAAACAGACCTGGCGAATTATATGGTGTTGATTGCATTTTCAGCTCATATCGTATCATTACTACCACGTACTACTGACCTCACATCACTTCAAAAAAAATACGGTAACTGCCAAAAATATGATAGGTTTGATGATTTTTTGAGAGTCAAAAGTACAAGCTTTTGTACTCATGTCAGAAAATTTGAATTATTGAATCACGACGACCAATCTCTCTCTATATCGGATTTATCTAAGTACTAGTCAAAGTTTTGACGTAATTATCATCATCCTAGAGAGAACAGTGTTTTTTTCTATAATATAATACATGACAAGTTTTTTTTATAATATGCGTATTACATGTATACTGTAAGCCCTCTTTAAAATTCGAATTCTGGCAGTAAGTCTGATCATAACACCACCAAGAAGGAACAAAAACAAAGTCGGGCATAAATAATTACTACATGATCTTCTTAGACAGGTAGCAGCAGAAGGGTATGTATGCATGTACAACTGTATCAGAAGCAAAAAGCTTCCTCCTCAGGCCATGCACAATATAAAAAACATTAGATGTGCTTTAATGTCTCTGTAAACCACACCAAATCTAATTATATAATGAAGTCATCTTCACATTTATTTTATTTTTATTCAAATTACGTGTCTATGAGTGTCAATTGTCAACTTTAAGGATGCGCGTATTTCTGGTATATTGCCTACCCGAGCACAGTGTATTGTACTAGGATGTCTTTGTTGTAATTCGTTAATTGTGTTTTGCTGTAGCAAGAATGCTAACCCTTTGCTCAACCCGTGTCTTCTTTTTGTGTAAAAATTTATTATGGAAATTGCTTTTAGTTAGGTACATCAGTCATTATTATTATGCTTCTTGTTTGCATTCGCCAAAAGGGAGTAACAATGAAAATGCAGTAGTAATAATAAACATTGAAATAATGACAAGTCGTGTTCATATGCACTTTATACACCCTAGCTAGCTCTTAATTCTAGAATTTTTTTTCGTAAAACTTGTCCACAACAGCAATAACGTTTAGTATGACCAGCAGCAGCAGTAGCGCATCGGGAAGTTTTTGATACAGAAATACTTGTTGATCTTAAACTTTTAACTATAAACAGCTCACTGTTTTGTTGACGACATGATGCTCATCAAAAGTCATTTCTGTGTCATAAACAGTACGGCCAGTGACACTTATGTCATAGTTTTGAAATGTTCACTACAAATTACTGATGGTGGTGTAGCTTTAATATTTTTGACAGGTAGCAAGGTTCAAGATACATGCTAGTAAATTGTCAACTTGTACAACTGTATGACTATGACTGCTCAACAATCCAGTTAGATTTACTAAACACTAGAGTTAGAGACTGCGTGTTTGCACAAGCCTTTAGAAATCAGAGTTGCCACCGGCTTTTTGTGTAACGTAAGTAAATACTCAAATTACTTCTACTGCATTTTCATACAACGAGTATATCGTTTAACCAGAATTATCTGTGTTTCTTCACCACCCTAATTAACGGGACAAGTAGGACAAAACTTATTTCAAATATGCGACAACAATACAAAACTATTTTTCCACTTATGGTGTCGGTCAATTGTATTTGCGCATATTATTACGTACCAATAAATTTTGCTTGATTANATATGCGACAACAATACAAAACTATTTTTCCACTTATGGTGTCGGTCAATTGTATTTGCGCATATTATTACGTACCAATAAATTTTGCTTGATTATTACTACCTTAATTATACTATCAATCCTTCGACTGTTGACCCCATCCTACAAATTTAAAAATGCATTGATTTACAATCTTCTTAGGTAAGCTGATAATATTGCATTAAATTTGTACCTAATAACATATAGGTAGACATTACTCTACCCCAATGTGTTTTTGACAGGTGCATATGTGGACAACGGACAATTTGTAAACAAAATGAAAAATCAAACCATCAGTTTGTAGTAACCAATTTTACAATAATTTGCAATAGAAAAAGGATAAGAAATACCTGTTCCACTTCTATTGGCTCTTTATTTATTCACTGATTCTACCGTCGTCCTCCATCTATCTATCATCAGCATGCATGGCAATGACTGCAGCTTGCATCTTTCTATAATTTCTCCCAATTTCTCAAAATTTTGCATATGAAATCAGTAGTTTTGCATCCACACTTATCTAAGACAAGTTCTTTCTTTGAGGAAAGATCAATGAATTGTTATTCTATATAGTTGGCTGTTTGTTGGAGTGTGACCTTTACGATTATGAGCGAAGGTAAATTTGATTTGACCACACTGGCTGTCTTCGATATACGATGATGATGATCTAATCTAACTAAACACGTTGACTTAAAACCTTTTTTTTTCTTCACACCCATTTTGTTGCGTGATCACTGATCGGTTAAACTGTTTATTGTAGTTCTTTGTTATTTTCTCAATGCCTAATTATTTGCTTTGAATATCTGATTAAGATAACAGTGCGTGTGCCGTGCGCCAAAAGTATTTGTTAAAAATGAAAATAAATCTTACATAGCTATTGGATAATAATTGATTGGGTTATATATCTTCCTCCTGAAATTGTTTTTTTTTGTAAATTGTAAACAATGTAAAAAAAAAAACTAGCCCCGCATACCTTTTTGAATATTTTTTCTTTGTCTAAAACTCCTAGTATGTATGCCTAAATACATGCATACTATCTTCCTGTTTCTGCATCGACATTTCATTGATAGTTTTTAAAAAATCAATGACCGTTACGCTTCATTCGATGTTAAAGACATATCTACAAGTCTGCAAACCGAGAATGACTATAGGTTTAAAAAAAACTTACTTCTCATCATCGAATAAAAGTTTGTATTTAGAGGTGCAAAGATTATAAAATACAATGCTTGCTCAGTATCCGCCTCCTCCCGGCGGCTTAATTGTTTTGATCCATGTATGACTTATAGATTACATACTACCTACATACTGGTAACATAATATGTTAATTATGATTTTTCGAATCTATTCTTGATATCAATCAACATTATTATATAGTGTTATTTAAGCAATGATACATCATCATCACTACTTTGGCATTTGTCGGTTGGGGAAAAGGAAAAAAACAAAAGGTAACTGTGCATAATTTTTTATGAATACCTGTGATTTAATGACACTGTCTATAATGCTTTGGTCTAAAAAGGGGTGGAGTATACGACTTTTGCAGCTGCTTCTGTGACTGATGATGGATTTTTAATTACCTATTTAAATAATTTAAACAGCAACTCTTGTAAAACTAAATGGGCCCTACTAAGCAGTATGTTTATTTAACAGTCTGTCAAACAACCACACAAATACTAATATATCAAGTTTTTAAATTTATTCGTGGAAAAGTTAAGAGATTTAAACACGACTTGGTAGCCATTAAAGCGAAATGTCCTTAATTTAAGCCACAAACGTATTATTATACTCAACAAAAACAATTATTATGAGTCTTTTTTGAAATTTCCGGATCTGTATACAAAGTTCACGCTCTGGATAGACTTTGAAAAAAACTTGTTTGCTAATCAATGCACGTACGTAATAATAATAATGGTATGTACAACAAGTAGTAGCTTCTATATGAATAGGGAATGTTGTCGGTTAAACCTGATCATTCGTATAAAAACAGGCATAGTGTTTCTTTCTGCGTGCGCACACATGACCAATGACGAAAACAGCAATAGGCCATCAAGCCCTTTGACATCATCATCATCATCTGCAGAGCTCAATCCGCTAAAATTTTGCTGTAATGATTCCGAGTACAGATAAATGATCAGAGAAAGAGTGGTTAACTCATGTCATGTAAATTGTGCTGCCTTTCAGTCTTTTGTCTTTTCGCTACATCAAGCCGTCTACTTTTATACAATGGACTTATTTAGGTAGTAATATAACTAACCATTATGCTTGTTTTCGTTTAGAAAACACCATTTTGAGTCATTTTTATTCATGTTGTATTCATGTTGTTGTGCAGCATGAAATAAATCTCGGGGTTTTACGCAACTGATTATAGGTTAGCAAAAAACGTGTGTACATAATATATAGGTATATATATCTTTTAATTTTTTAATGCTGATAATAATAATTACATTTTAGTAAACCTTTTGGCAGAAACTAAAGCCCTGCCTCACATCGATTTTACTTCCAATATACATTCGTATGAATAATTCATGAAGAAACCGAATTGAAGTTTTTAATGAAATCAAAGTTTATATGCGTACGTGTTTGCGCATTTTATACACATTACTGCAAGGTATACAATAATAATAATAGGAAGAAAACTGAACTAATGTTATCTAAACTAGGTATATACAACGTATGTCCAAAAATGCACAAAAAATGTTATCTACCAACGCACTTTTACCATAATGAAATATATTTGTGATTTTCATGTGTACTACCTCCTTTTGTTATCTTTCAGCAAAACTCACTACATTCATCAACGTTTCGAGGAGAGGACGTCAAGAGACATATAGGCTTTTCGAAGAAAGTCATCGCATCAACAAATCTGATTCGATTGTTCGGCTCCGCTTGCCAGCATTGCATCATTACCTGATTGTACCTGATGTTATTTTTATTCAACAGTGCAGCAGGTTCAGGTAGATAGATGATTCATTTTTTTCATAAGAGACAAAATTCATAAAAATTTACATTAATTATAACGCACAATTTGTTTCACAGCATGAAATGGCATTTTTAAAGCGTAATAAGAATGATAATAAAAAAAAAATTATTATCATTACTAGCTTACACATTCTCTGTGCAAAACGGGGGTCGGTTCAACCTCATGCCGCTTTCCAAACTTTGAATGAACTCTTCGCTCCACGTTTGCCCAGGGTACGGCTCTTCTCCCAAAGTGAAAAGTTCGTGTAGCGTTACGCCATAGCTCCATACATCTGACTTAATTGAAAACTTGAGATACTTCAAGCTCTCGGGAGCCATCCATTTAAATGGTAAAACCACCTTTTAGTTTTTAAAAAAAGAAGAAGAATGATACAATGTTGAGTGGAGTGTATATTTACATGCATTATGTAACACCTAATTACTGTCAGTCCGCACGGCTTGGATGACATATAAATCAATACTATAGCCTTAAATTATAAATCGGAATGTTGAACTTAAAGTCTCAGCAAACCTGCGTTCATGGTTGTATAGATCACCGTATATGTCGAAATAATTAGCACTTGGTTTTCATTGTGTAACAATAGTGTGCGCGTGTGCTGTTCTCGTTCACTACACTTGACTGTTACAGTTGTAACAACATTGGCATGCGTACTACGTGCATTTTTCAACAATAATAACTCTTTATTAAATACCTTCTTCGACCCTAGAAAATCCATTCCACTGGCAATCTGAAATGACCACTTGAATAAATCAATCGTTGAAATATCTGACGTCACTAAATTCACGTACCCTCCCTCCCCTTCTACAACTGAGTCATTTGTGTCCTTGTTATCTAAATTCCTAGAAGAAGATACATTCACATTATTGTCATTTGTTATGAGCAATAATGAGCATATATATTTATGAGAAATTGCTAAACACGCCATTTGTAATCTTTTCAAATATAATTAATGGGACTCGGTTAGCAAAAATGAAAAACACATTAAAAGATGATAAATGAATACAACGCACTGAAACTGGACCTTGCCATCTTTTACGAAATTGGTAAATAGCCTTTTGCGTTTTTGAAGGTAGGATAATAAACTCCCATTGGAACATAACTCTACTCCGATATATACTTTGCCTAAGAAAATGATGGGAGAAATAAATGCACTGCATGAAAAATAATAGATTTATTGGCTATTTGAGTTTTGAATTCATTGGTGGACGTACGATTACGAATTTCATCTGTGGACGCTGCAATCAACTTGACAATATGACGATGGTGACCCACTGCAGACATAATTTTCAATTCCAGTAATGTTGCCTTAAAGTCGTCAATGTCTTCAGTTGATTTTATGGTCTTTATCGCGATAACGGACTTTCTACTACCAATTTCAACAACGCCTTTATGTACCATACCAAAAGCGCCAGAGCCCAACA
This sequence comes from Sinhomidia bicolor, assembly GCA_027743785.1. NCBI lineage: Eukaryota > Metazoa > Arthropoda > Collembola > Entomobryomorpha > Entomobryidae > Sinhomidia > Sinhomidia bicolor. Next base: position 15,291 of record JAHZMT010001753.1, on the reverse strand, counting down.
TTGTTCCGCCTAAAGCAAGAAATAATCAAAATTTTATTTTTCCATTTCCATCGTCTGGATTTAAAATTTAATTGATTTAAAAATGCAATTATATACTAAAACTCCAGTTTCTGTGTGGAACTTCGTATTTGGAATCATAAGGCTGGATCTTCACACCGTCATTTGCATACAAGTGTTGTTCCTCTCCTGCAGGAATATGTGAAGAATCCACCCCTTCAAAAAACTCTCGAACTGCCTCCTCTGTCAATCTTTTAAACTCTTCTTCCTCCATTCGGAATCTTACAATGAGGATAGCAACAAGTGTTAAAAATATTGCTGACACTGAAGCAAATACTGAAATAAGGATAATTGTAAGAGTGGACACTGATGTTATCGTCTCTGTATTTGGGAAGAAAAATATAACAGAGATGTAAAATATTGCTGAAACAACGAATATAATAAAAATATTGACAGAATAAAATATTTTCAAATGAAAATGTCCATTTACCGGACACAGTTAAGCCCTTAATTTTTATTTCAAACTCGAAAAAATCTGTTCCTCTAAAATTGGTGGCCACGCAATTGTACAATCCAGCATGACTTTCATCTACACTACTAATAATTATATTGGTTTGTACAAAATCATCCTGTTTATCTTCAGTCAACTTAACTCTAGTTGTCTAAAATGATGATAAAAAATCAAATTATTTTAAAACTTCTTTCGAAAATAAGATTTAACTATTTTGAATTTCAATAATATTTTCAGAAATTTATACGTTTGCTGGAGGATACACGGTCAGTTTTGGTAAAGGAATACCAGACGCAGTACATGATGTATTGAATGTTGTGTTTAGAGGAAGCACAAAAAGCTTACTGTTTCCACTTCCGTGAACTTCAGCGGTGGGTTCTGTTATTTGCAGATTATACAGTAGACATTGTCAATGAGAATTATATAAATAGGCAAGCAGAAAATAGTATATTCTCATTACCCTTTAATTCAAATTCTCTGGATACATTAACCCATTCTGTTGAGCTATTCCAAACAGGAGAAAAACAAAATATTGTGATTTTACTGTTGCCTTTAAGGTCAAGAGGGAAAGCTATTTGTGCAGTCGCCACTCTTGTCGAAAAAAATTCTGTGTCTTCCAGAGTATCTGCGTAATAAAAATGTAAAAATATGAATTTAAGATATTTGAATTATTAAGGTGGACAAAACTGACAAACAATTTTATATAAGCAAGTAGTAAATTGTTTCACCATTTAGAAATGTCATTTTTTCTGCGTTCAATGTGCTGGATAGGTACCCTATTTGTGTTCCATATGAAAATAAAAACGGCGACACATTGCAATTAATCGTAATCGTTTGTCCTTTATATACAGCACTTGGAACCTCATCCATTGTTAAAAAATCTTGTGGATCAGAATGCTCCCATGCAAATTCTGTAAATTGATTTTCAGAATAATTTACCATTTTAGGGGCTTTCATGAGTCTTTTGAATGCAGCTAAATTGTTAAATTTACTTAATCGTCCAGGTTCATTTTGATTCTGTTGGTTTCTGGTGATTAAAGTATGATACGCATGCACAACTGCGGATTTATTATTTCCATCCGTCGTGAAGAAAACTACAGGCCAATACTTGTTGTTCTCAGTCTTATGGGCAGTAGAACAATGAGTGTTCCATAAGCTAGCGTTTTTGCATGCTATATTAACGCAAGCTTCACTCTGGCAAAATGCAAAAAAATGTTTACTCGAATGTAATTTACCTATGCAACTTCCTTATAATAATGATTTGCCGTACCGATATGTTGAAGTTATGCTTTTTTAGTTGGAACTCTTACCAAGTGCTCACTAAACAAGTACGCGTTTTCCAAACCTTGACGATCCGGAACGCTTTGTGGTACGATAAAAGTTCCCAGAATAGGTATGAACCCGTAATAATATGTCTCGCCAGCATCGTATAAAGAAAATTTGGTTGTACAAGAAGTGTTTGAACGAGCCGGGTGACCCCAGTTGTAACTTTTAGCTATTGCTGTTTCTAATTCTAAAATTGTGGACAGATCAGAAGAATTGTTGGCTTAAAGACCTTTACTGAGAAACAAAAGCAAAAATATTTTTTATATCAAGATAACCTGACACCAAAGGTTGGCTTTCTTCACTTTTGGAAAGGGATTTTAGCACGTATAGTTTTTCTTCATTGTCGAAAACAACTTCCACAACTCTTCTTTCGCAGGGATTATCAATAGTCACACAGGCAAGTACAAAGTTTAACTTTTGTCGATGAATTTTTATTTCCACGTCTGCTGCAAATACATATGACTTGGGATCGTAAAAGTTCTCAGCATCTCTTCTCATTACAGAGTATGAATCACCTAGACCTGATTGCACCTGTAATGATATCAAGGATGAAAATAATAATTTCAGAAAAATCACTTTCAGTCAACCCTAAAACGCAGCGAACAATTAAATAAGTAATAAATAAATAAAAATTGCTATTTAAGACTACCAAGTTAAGATTAACAGCCCATCGAATTGGTTTAGTGTGCAAGCATTCCAGTCCTACCCATCCAAACGTACTTTGATCTCCAACAGGTCGTCTTAAAGTTACTGACCCATTGTTGTCGCAATTTTTTACGTTATCTGCGGCGTCATAAAGGCACTGTATGGCAGGAAACTTTGCTTCATCTGTACCGAGTTCCTGACTAGAGCAATTTGTATAACTTTGTAAGGAATATGCCACATACTTGTCAAGTAGGATGACTAAGAGGAATACTAATTTACGCCAAACATTATTTAAGGGCATTGTGGGACTAGATTGGTTTCCAACTCTAGACGTTGTTCGCGTTTAAAACAGTACTATCGTTAATTTTTGCAAAGGCGGATGTATTAAACCATTTAGCAATTTTATCATACGCAGGAAACTCATTATTTCACAAATGGTTGCATGTCTCATTGTGGCATACCACCAGGAAATGTATTGTAAGCGTGCGTCATTCGAATCCTCAATTCGATTAAAGTCTAACTTCAGTAACTTCAAGGAAATGACAAATTACAGTTCTTCAAGTATCAATAGACTGGACTACTGGACAATATTGATACATGGAAAGAGATACAACACACTCCAAGCCAACAACACAACAACAAAAGTTCAACACCAACATCAGCCAGCACAAGTGTGGTTTCTCCATTTTTTATATGCTGTGTAAAAATTAGTCATTTAATATGTCTCAATAAAGTACGTAGATATATAAAAATATTCCTAAAAGCAAATATAATGTTTTATATCATATAGCATTGTTTCAATAAAAGGACAACTAATTTTTTTATTTCTTACAATGATAACAATTACAGTAACAAAGCAATCAAATATATGACAATGAACAAATTTTCTTCAGGTTCATCAAATTTTGTACATTAAAAGTCTTGAATCTCCACGCGTTTGCATTGTATATTAACACAAATATATCATCGCAATAAGCAAGCTTTATGACATTCATCATAATATGTATATAAAATAAATAATTAAAATATTTATAGCCTTTCATTAATAAAATAGTACATGACAATTAGTTATGATAAAATCTGACTATAATTCATCGAGATTTTCAAAATTGGGGTGCCTGCATGCTTGCTACCATATTTGTCAACGAGACAGGCATTGACCGACTTGCTCTTTTGGGATCAACGGGTTCTGGCATACCTGGTGACCATCCATTATTTGCAAACGGTGGCGTTACAAACGTTTGGAATTGTTTAAACTGTCTATTTGCAATATTTTCTCCGTTCGCATGAGCCTGCGCATTGGCGTCTCTTGACATTGACAAATGGCGCCTTGCCCAATTTAACAAGTTGTCATTGATTTCTTGCGGATTACTACCCAGATCTGCCATATTAATTCTGGAAGATCCATGTTTCATAACTGTTTCCATAAGATTGACAATCTCATCCGTGTCAGCAAATTCGACATCATGAGTTCCAAATTCAGCCATGGATTCCAAAACGTCGGGATCTGAACTGTCGACTTCTGGAACTGAGAACGTTTGGATTTGAACAGCCATAATTGGAGAATCTACTCTAGTTTTTGCTTTTTTCTTCCACCCATCGTCGTCTGGTTCTTCACCCCATCCCCACCCTGTACCACCGCCAGCATTGGATTCCAAATGTTTACTATCGCCAACCTCATCTTCAGGAACGGCTATTTTTGGTGGTTTAAGTCGCTGTAGTTTAGTAAATAATCTACCAAGAAGTTTCACTTGAGCATCCAAGGGCTTCTCTTTGATTTTCCTTAATTTCTGCTCCCGCAGTTTGTCTTCCAAAGCTGCCTTAAAATGCGGACTATTTTTGCCTCCCAGTGGAGCACTAATGTTTGGGGTAGCAAAAACAATGTTCGTTGTCGATATGAGTCCAGAGTCGGGAAGGTCTTGTGTTACTAATTTATTCACAACTAATGGTTCCACATCTCCACGTTTTTGAAACTTTACTACAGAAATGGGATGTGTTGGAGGAGGTTTACGTCCATAACCTTGTTCATACACTTTGCCCAGGTTAATTCCCACTTCATATTCAGCAGTACCCGGACTATCATGACCCGAATGCTCCAAAGCATCTGGTGACTTTACTCCAACAATTTGCCGTTGTGCATAAAGAACAGTGTAATTTTCAGGCAAATTGCCACCAATCTTTAGTACAGGTGGAACACTAGGTTTTATTTCAATTCCTGATGGATTCGGCCCCGATCCTGGTGAAGGGGGTACAAAATCACCGTTTACATGAGTAACTACTTGCGAGCCATCCGGATGAATTGTCATAAATGTTCCTGAATTAGCAGACGGAGGCAATGCTGAATATTGAGGCGAAATGAACGTATCGTCTGGAGTTTTAAACATTCCTGAAAATGCGGCGTTTTGTAGCATTGACATAAGTCTACTTGGTCGACTTATGGATAGCGGAGGTGGGCCAGGTTTCCAGCCATCAGATTTTGGTGGCAGAGCACTTGGCGATCCCAATATATAGCCAGGTGGCGGAGGAGGCGGATTTGGTCCAGGAGCTTTGACAATGATTGGCAAGTTGAAATTTAGTGGTTGTTTATTAAACGCATAATGCTTGATGGTCTCTTGAAGATGTTGATGGATTTTCCCCTTGTTCTCAGTTGGGCTAAGCATTACCAACTTTCCAGGTGGTGGAGGTGGTCCCAGGCGATATCCTCTGACGCCAGGAAAATGTCGACCTCGAGGACCACGCGCACGCCCACCGTGCTTATGAGAAATTCCCCTTTTCGTTACCTCCATAAGAGGCCACGTGCCAAAGGTCACGTCTGAAACAATTCACATTGTCACCCAGATTCAAACTCCAATATAACATATTATTCTCTAAAGCAATCAAGGCACTTACCATAATGAGGTAGCTTGAATGTCTTTCCAGCGTCACCGGAATGGAAAAGACCAAACCACACAAAACAACAAATGACCAGTGACGATCCTAAATATGTTGCTAGTCTCTGCATTGCCAGGTTTTCAGCAGGTCGAAAACAACTGGACTGGATAGCTAAATTATTAGCTTACAAAGTCTGCCGATAGTTTGCCGTGGTCATGAGTGCTTCCTTCCGTTAGCTCTGCCCAATGACAATAGAAGAAATGGCCAACTGGTGATAAAACCAAACTATGATGCCTTCACTAGAAACATCAGAAACTTCTCTTTTTTTGTGAAAATAATCTATAAAAGTAACTGGTCGGTTGGTCCTCTCCTCTTCATCATCTATATAACTTGCTTTCAACAGAATTCAACAACTGACACTGTGTACAAACCATTCAAACGGTAAAATGTTTAATACTATTATTATGGTGCTGACTGCGCCTTTTCCATTTTTTGCATTTAAAAAAACTCGTAGGCATTACAAGAAGATGATGGGTTGAAGTTGAAACTTTAATGAAAGTGTACTATTCTATTATGCTACATAGGTAGGTATTATTACTACCGATACGTTTGCCATAATATTAGTGCAGATTAAGCGTGTGTGCATCATCAAGACATTTTAAAAGCATATGAATTTACAACAAAGACTTTTGTATAAGAAGATGATGATAGTGAACAATATATACTTTATATATGTACATACATATGTGCATATGACACAAACGCAGGTAATAGTCACCAGTCATCATCATCTCATCATCATCGTCGTCGTCGTCGTCATCATCAGTTTCACTTTCTATCGAAATCAAAGCGAAAAGGAAAACTTGTTCAGGCAGCAAGCAGAAGTCATCTTCTAGTAGTCAATCAGATATTTTCTTTGGGCAACAAAGAATTCCGAACACACTGCTACAAACACAGCCCCAGCAGCTCATATCACTGCATTATTGTTATCTTGTCTATATTATACTGATAATATATTGGAATGACGATTATGATTATGATAGTATGGTAATAATGATGATGACGATATCCTGTTTTTGAAAAATTAGGTTTTTTTCACCATAACTTGAGTGCAATTGCAACTTGCAGTAAAAGCTACTACGTGCATGTACCATTGTTGTAAATACTATGTGGTGGGCATTGAGAAGATTCACCTCCATTTTATCTTCCCTGCTCATCAGTTGCAGCAAACTACTACATTAGTGAACTTGTCGCAGCACTACATATTATTATTATTATTATTATATGTTTGCCAAATAAATGGTTGAACTAAAAGACTGTAATTGCAGTTTAGATCAGAGAGGAGAGCGGTCGTCGTGGGTAGTTTTTTTTACTTGAAAATTTTGCAGATATATAAATATATTTGAACTAATACATTTCATCTACCTCTTATATTGAATTGATTTTATTAGTAGCATTGATAGCATCGCTCAAACGATTATCGAAAATGGTCACGAGATCCTTCCCATGACCATTCTACTATTAATCGGAATGGAGAGTGAAAGAAAAAAGTGTCTTTTCTTATGGCAATTCGCATGCAACAACCGTATAAAGTGGGATGCTGATAGAAAAAAAATGAAATAGTTTTTTGCAAGTTTGCAAATTATCTCATATTATTATTATTATTTAGCCGGTTGTGATGGCTGATATACCTATAAAATCGAAAGGATGACTTCTTCTTCTAGCGGAAAGAACTTTACGTTCACAAATTTTTCTAGCACACATTTAGTTTCAATATTCAAAGTCAAGGTGAGGTTACGTCTTTTGAAAAAAATCGAGTTCATTGTCTGATGGTAATAGTTTTATGTTATGCTGCTTGGTTATTGGTGTATGTATGTATTGTATGTAGGTACGTACAGCAATTTGCTGTACATCTTTATAATTTTTGCAATTATTTTAAAATGTAAATGTACTAAAATGCATCATACCATTCATACCTGTCACATACTAGAAAATATTATTGGTAGTTGCTGTTAGCGCATAGACTGATTTTATTGAAAATTTTGGCAATCTAGAGAATCAAGTCTGAAGTCACTTTCCTTCACCTCTGAGCTAATTGTCGCAGTATAGTGCTGTATCCCATCAAAATCTATTGAAAGTGAATAAATTTTGTTTGCTAATTATTAGTAGAACATCAGAAATTTCAGCAGCTACTAATATTTCAGCGCCAATACATCATCTCTGGGTTATCAAGGCCATTAAACAATAATAATAATATATTTTTCTTTCCTTTGGCAGGTGCTGTGTATTGGGCGGTTATCTGACACTTCCTCCTCGTTTTTCTCCTTGTTTGTAGTTCTAAGAGAAATAATTTTTTGTCGTAGACGCTGTTGTTGGTTTAGAATAACGAATAAGTGACCACGCACGATTGAAGTAGTAGTATACCGTATGCCTTTCCTGCGCAACATCTGTTTTTTAAATTTTTACAAGATTCAAGTTCTATAGATGACCATTCATTTTAACAGTTATTATTTTTACTATGATTGTTTATTTAATTTTTATTTTATAATATTAAAAAAGGGTTTGACAGAGATGTAATAATGGAAAGTAAACAGGGCCATGACAAGTCAAAGTAGTGTGGCTCCTGTTACATGACAATATGTGAAAAGAGTTGGCTTAATATTTTGTGTGTGTGTGGACTCGTTTTACGCACAAGGGCACACTTTTATTGCACCACTGGCTCAAGATTGATTGCCCTACGAATATTTAGAAAGAAAAATGTAAAATTATGCCTGTGAAACCTGTTGAGTCTATTGTGCTTGTGCTGCTGTAAAAGCAAAAGGCCTACTCAATGTATATTTAAACAGTTATTCATGTCATATCGTGTGTTTGTTACTAGTGAAATGGAAAGTGCTTTTTGTAAATTGAATCGGCTGGTGCAGTTTTCTGCCTGCTGGTTGTGCTGCTGACCGTTTGTCGCCAGGTTGGCACTTTTCGTGTAATACTAATTATTGGTTTCAAAGGAGAAGATTTGCAAAATTTATTACTTGCAAATTGGTTATCCAAAAAGTAATAATCTTATCGAGGAAGTGGAGTAAGAAGAAAATAATTTATGATTGAAGTTACTTTTATATTTTAATTGGTATAATTACATTATCTGTTACATACTGTAATAATAAAACTATAATTAAAAAATAATGTTAACAATTTTTGTAATAATTCATACTTCGCCTGGGTATATTACTGTAAATGCCTGAGTCGTCCATGTTTAGAATACTTGGCTCTGCAACTGGATGGACTTGAGATGACGTCTGTGTACGATTACTATTTCGTGTTGTTGAAGCTGTCGTTATTGACAGTTTTCGTTTCTGTTCTTGCTCTTTGTGTGTACTTATGAGAGTGCTCAACCTCTGTAACCCTTTGGACAGCTTTCTCTTGATTTTCACATAGCTTGGTCGCTGATGTGGTTCAAATTCCCAACAACTGCGCATCACTTTGTAGCTTTTGAAATTTTATACAATAGATATAATTCTTGACACCAGACATTGATATTATTAATAATAAGTGTGAGTCGACTTTATTGCATTTATGGCCAAATTCAAATCAAGTGGCCTTAATAAAGTAAAGTCTTACATGTCTGCGGTACAAAATTCTGGTTTTTCCATCCTCATTCCATTTTCAAGTTCAGCGAGAAAGTTAGGGCTCCAACTAACTCCAGGATACGGAGATTGGCCCAAAGAGAAAATTTCCGCAAGACAAATTCCGTAAGCCCAAACGTCACTATTGATAGAGAAAACGCGGTTTGACAACGATTCTGGTGCCATCCATTTCCACGGCAGTGCTGTCTATTTGATTAAACAGAGATACATACGTTTATTTAAACCCACTAAAAATGCAATGTACTTATACAGGTTTTTCAGAATTTATACGGTTTAATTGTTACTTGAGTCCGTTTGGTGTAATTTTCAGAATTCATCAGCACGCGAGACAAACCAAAGTCGCCAATCTTTGCAACTTTACGACCAGTTAATAACACATTTCGCGCAGCAAGATCACCGTGAAGTACCTACGAAAATATAGTGTTAGCGGTTAGGATATAGCATTTTAAAATTATTAGAAAACAAAGTCAAAACTGACCTTTCTCACTCGAAGGTAGTCCATTCCACAAGCAACGTGGTAAGCCCAGCGATAAAGTTGATGTGTGCAAACTACAGACACATTGGCGTACTCGGAGGATTTGTCGTAACTAAAATATAAGCACATACACCAAAAATAAATTAAGTAAATTGATAATTCACAAAGGGCTTTTCCAATAAAAAATATTCTAATTAGTTTTACACTTGTTTTAAGTCTGATACAAATTTTCCATCCGATGCAACCATGTTTAAAAAGCTTCCCTTATATTTACGCAAATATTCAAGAAGGCAACCATTGTCACAAAACTCCACTCCAAGTATAATGTCACCTGTGTTTTTACCAAGAATACACCACGCATAATTATTATATTTTAAAAATAATCACAAAAGTCAAAATATTACATGAGATTAGATAAACATCTTACGATTATTAATTCCTTCTGTACATGCAGCCATCAAGCTTACCTGCATTTTTATTTTGGTATTTTAAATTATTCTATAGCTAATTGATGAATTATATTCTATTTTCTTATAATATCAAGTTCAGGAAATTAAAAAAATATATAACAAATTATAAATCTTACGATATTCTTGTGGTGCCCCAAATACGCCATAATCTTTAATTCAAATAAGAAGCTTTTGAACTCGTCAATTTCTACGGATGACTTTAAGCTCTTAACCGCAACAATTGTCTTTTCTCCCTTTATAACAACCGATCCCATTCTTACTATCCCAAACTGTCCAGTTCCCAAAATTTTATTTTCTGTAAAAAATTTTAACGTTTTTAATGACTCACCCACACAGAAACATCGCCATACAAATTCATACTTTCACCAGCATTATCACACCTACAACCCATTTATTTAGAGGAACTTCAAAGGCTTCGTTGTACGACATTTGAAGAAAAGAGACATTGGGATTTTCCGCATCCACTTCTGGTAAATCTTCCGTTTTTATACCGTTTCGAAACTCTTCGATTGCTTTCTGAGTCTGAATTTCAAATTCCAACCTTTGCCTTCTTATTTTCCATGCGAGAAGACAAATTAACGCACCTAGTAAAACCATTAGACCTCCAAGCGTAGAAGACACTATTACAGCAACGTCGGTGTTAGTTTCTGTATGATTTATAACATAAGTTAAACTTTAACATTAACATCAGTTGATATAATTAGTATTCAAAATTTATTGACCGTTGGCATTCTATTCCTGAAATAAAAATAAGTTTGGGATGTACCTTTAATTTTGTATTGAAATGTAATAGCTTTTGTTGTCTTTCCAAAGGCATTGGTCGCTTCACATGTATATGTACCAGCAAATACAGACTTCCATTTAGGAAATTCAATCCTAGAAAAGTCCTTTCCCAGCGTAAAGTTAAGTTTTTCTTTTTCATTCATCGGTAACTGTGTAAAAATCGTAAATGTAATAATTATTTAAGTTAATTGTATGCATAAATATCCAATGTGCAATTTCATCAATGAAGCATCAAGTAGAAGAACTGGCTTTTTATTGTAAGCAAACAGCGTACATCTGTTGGTAAAATCCATTTTATATTTGGAAGTGGATTTCCCGTAACATTGCATTCAGCAACTGCAAATTCTGCGTTATTTTCAACTGTTTGAAATACAGTTGTATTTTCATAACTGTTGCCAATATAAGGTAGAGTTGCGTCTGAAAATGCATATTTTGAAGGCATTTATTGCAAAATAATCAATGCTGCTAAACACTTGTTTTCAGGCTCATCATCAGCCAAGATGTAATATTCTTACGTTCTACAAGCACAGCTTTCGATTTGTCAATCCATCTATTCGATTTTTTGAGGGGACTGAAGCAAGTTATCGTTTTCACATTGTTCCCTTCTGGAAATCGCAATGTATGAACCACTTCTCTGTATCCAAACGCTGTGAAGTATTCTTTTGGCTTTTCTGAAAACCCAGCAATTAATGGACGATAACAAGCAAAGGAACAGCGAACAAAATATAATTTGCTATATTGATGACAAATTTTTAAATGAATATATCTAACTTGACTCTCTGACTTGTTCCACACCGTCTTTATCGGAAATTTGAGTACCATAAGAGAAAAAAAAGATTGACACTCTACAACGCACGGTGAATGTTTTATTAGCATAAACTTTCTCCGGAACTAGCAGTTTGATCATTCGTTTTCGTAATATCATGTCAGAAACTTGCCAGTCCAAGTCTAAAACGGATAATATACTAGACTAGAAAATAATTTTTTATAAATGAAAGATATCAAAGAATCTATGCAAATTTTATTTGTACAAAATATTCTCTCCGATCTGGCATTCTTTGGTACACTAAACAATCCTTTGTATAACATTGGAGTATTGTTAAAAACTGCATGGAATATCACTCCATTTAATGTGCTGTTCAAAACTTGATTCACATTACGGCAGTTTACACACTCTTCAGTATCGTTTAGCATCCGAACACAATGTGGCTCCTTGAAAGTAGGAAAATCATCGATAAATGAATATAGAATAACCTGACAATTTTCAAATTATAAATTCTGCTATTAAAAAAAAAACTTTACATGCATTTTGTGAAAACGGTAAGCATTATCAAAATATGCAGTTTCATTAGTTTTTACTGTCGTTTTATCAATTCCTTTTGTTGAACCGCTCTGTGTTTCCCACCGGAAGCGTATTAAATTACCCATCTCTACTTTCAGAACCAACTTTAGAGGACAACTCATTTGATCAAAATATCTTGTCACGCTGATTTCTCGTGAATATTTTAACAAATCTTCGGACAAGGCTTTGAAAAACAGTAAAATTTATAAATTATGACATCACATTATTTGTACTATGTACACATTAAACTGCTTATAAATAATTATCCTCAACTTCGCTTTCACAAGATTTTACCTTTCAAAGATTCAATTGGATAAGACGTCGGCGTATCTTGAAATTGTCCATTTTGTGCTTGTACGAAATTCCTCTCACAAGGATCGGAAATAGGGATAGGTTCGCACGAGAAAAGAATACTTTTTAAATCGTCGAGAAAATATAAAAGCCGAAAGTTTGCTGTGTACAAGTACTGCACATCTTCACTTTTCTGTATGTTGTCCATCATTACTCGCTCTGAAAAGTCAATATCAATGTTCATAGTTGACATGTCCTGTGGATAAGCAACGTGTTTTAATTTTAAATTAGTAAAACTGATATATATAATGAACAAAATGGTAAATTCTATAAAGTGCGAACGCGAACCTTTACGTTTGCTCTCAGGTAAAGTTAATACTAAATGTGTGCAATTACCGGATCTAAATGAAAAGTCCATTGAATCGGTTTATTGTAGCTGCAGTTAAATTGTCGGCGTGTGTAAACATTAACGTTTCCGGTAATATCTTGAACACTGACTTCCCTAACATCACCTGTTCGTATATATTCAGGAAAAGCAGTACCAATAGGTGAAATGTGTGGCCTGTGACCCCTGTAGTTTTCGCATTCATTTAATTCAGCTTCTGAAATGTTTACGTTTAAAGTGCTACTGTTTTGACAGAGTATCACAAACAGCAAAACTTGAAATAATCCTTTACTTGATGGCATTTTAAGGTTGATTTAGAACATCATGCAAACTCGCAGTCGCATATTAGAAATGCTTCCTCTCTTTACTGCAAAGGAAGTGGAAATACGCTTTGTTAAAGTCTATTAACTCGTTATATTGCGTTTAGACTAGACTAGTTGAACTTGAGGGAAAGCTCCAATTTTTTTGAACCCACGAGTTAGTCATTGGCTTTGCAATAAAGGTCGCGTACAATTCATACCCAAATATTTCATCTAATTATCATGACGAATGAGTGAGGACATGTAGTTTTTGTACGCAAAGTGTTAAAGTAGCGCCATAACTAATAGTAATATGAACAAAGCTATATATTTTCTTAGTAAACATCAAGATTAAGCGTGGCTTAATCCTGAAGCTTTGTCTACATATCCCGAATACCCTGTGACCCTTGGCCGGTTTCAAAGATTTTTATCATCCGCAGAGGGACAAAATTCCAGTAACCCTATTAAATAGCTACCACTACTTTGCTAATTTTGTGGCTAAAATATTAAAATCTAATGTGTATCTAATTTGTTGCGGCTGCACAAATTTCCTTCACGCGTATTTTATGGGGAACTTCCAACAAGGACAACGTTGCGTAAAAATCCAACCTTTACACACAGGAAAAAGGTTATTGAGAACATAACATACTAAATGAAAATTCAGTCTGCAAACTTATCTTTTTCTTATCATCTTATCCTTTCATTTTGTAAACAAACACCAGAAGTTTTTCTTTTTTGCAAAAAAATGAACCATGACCAGTAGCCCAATTCTGACCACATGTACGCATGTGTAGAGCCAAGAAAATTTCTTTGCGTTACATACGTTGCGTTCTTACTTTTGCAATATTGCATACATATGTACCTCTGTTTTTCTACAATAATAGTACATCAACATCAGAATAAAATGATGCTCTTCTTCTTCTTTCTACTTCCCACATTGAGACAACATGTAGTAAAGTTTTATATTTTGTGCGTTCACTTCTGGTGTACTTATTATTGCAGTTGCTGATGCATAAAAATTCACGATCAAGTTCGTTAAACAGTTTACTTTTTCCTTTGACGATGATGATGATTTTGTACCTAGTCTGCCTGCCTGCATACACTTGAAACAATTATTATAACAACAACAAAAGTTGCAATACAAAACTGCAACTTTTGACGTGGTGCAATGCATCATACCACACATGTATGTTATTTGTGGTGGTAAGAAAGACAAATCATAGTTCTATTAAAACAAGTTTCCTCTGTATTTCACATTTTCATACATATTATAAAAATCATATACATAAGGTAAAAAAATATATTTACGTTATAGCATATATTATAATATATCTTGTCGACTGACTGAATGGTAACAGTATCGTCATTGATTAAATCATCGTCAATTTTCATAAATACGTCCACACACTTTATATAAAAAAGTAAAAACCATATAATAGTAAAACCTTCACCATTGTTGAAAAAAACTTGTACCTTGTACCATGCATCCAAAAGAAAATAATGTCTACTGGTTTCTTACCGTCGTCGATGAGGTAAATAAACTTATCATACTTGTGGTTGACACGCTAAATATAATACAAAACATGACGTACTAATGTCATAAATTGAACGAACATAATATTGCATACATAGACTCATACGCATAATTTGTATATGTATAAAAAATAAATAAAAGCTCTCTCTCCTCTTGTCTTTACAAATTTACGACTAAACAGTGGATAACAATCTTTGGAAAACAAAAAAAATAATACCTTGTGTTTCGGTTAAAATTAACAACACGGCAATAACAACACAACAACTTTCGTTATCGTTTCTTAAAATTTCACACCTGACTAATATTCATCATCATATCTGTAGTTGCTACCACCACTACTTGGTCGCTTGGACGAAGACTTTCTTGAAGAAGAGGGGCCGTAGTATGCGGTTGTTCTTCTTCCGTCGTAGTCGTCGTAATGAGTTTCTTCCCTATAACTGGAGTTTTGCTTGGAACGTTCTCCTTTCTCTGGACGGTATCTGGATGAGGAAGACCTGGCTGGGGGGCTGTCGTAGTCTCTGTTGGTATCGCGGTCTCTGTAATCCCGGTAGCTTGTGGATTCACGATCCCGATCATAACGTCTCTCGTGACTGTCATATCCCTTATTGGAATATCCTTTGCTGGATTTCCAGCCCTTATCATAGTGAGAGGGTTCATCATAGTAGCCTCCTGTTGGCTCAACTTCTTCCCACCCTCCCCAGCCACCCCCATCATTTTTGTCAGA
>JAHZMT010001751.1:0-13978 GCA_027743785.1 Sinhomidia bicolor | reverse complement strand
AAAAATAGTTACAAGAATTATGCATTGAAGTGCAACTCTAGTAAGCAGTTGGATGCTGCTATTTCTTCTTAACTGTTGGTCCGCAAATACATGTGTACGTAAAAAATTGTATACTTCTCGTTTATGTCACTTTACAAAAAAATTGGTATGATAAAATAATTGGTAATTCCTTTTGAATTTAGACAAGTTATTACAACAATAGACATCGTAACACTTACAAAGTTCAACCCGTTTTAAAATCATGTCATAAGGACAATTTTTTTATGTGACAAACTATCAAATTTCTGGAAAAAATGTAAAGAGTTGGTTCGAGTACCAGCATAATAGTACTTGAATCTCTCAGCAGATTGTTTGCAGTTTGATGTAACAAGTGTAAAAAAAATTACAAAATATGTTAAATGAAATTACCTGGATTATTATGTACGAATTGTTCATTTGTTGGAATACTTTTTAAAATAAAAAAATACGGGATGCAGTATTCTAATAAATGTGTACATAAATATGCTTCTCGTTGAATATAAAGTTATTATGATGAGATATGTGTACAGATAAATATTATTACCTATACATCTATGTAAATGAACAATGTGAACTACTACACTTGCAATTATTGTACATAGTATATTATATTATCATCGATAATTTATCAATAATTAGGTACTACAAATGTACATTATTTGACGATTTTTCATCCAGAGGAAAATGTGAATAAAAGCACACACGTACTTACTTTACTGTGCAGCTAATGCAGCACAAGCGAGGAAAATTATCTTGTTTTATTGTCGAGTTTTCAATATGTGAAGCGGAGTCCATAAATGCCATTATTTGAAAAACAAATTTATTTCTCTAGCTTTCAGTTGTAAACAACAGCCGTCATCAAGAGACAACTAGTTGTTTTATCTTGTTTTATGGTCTTATCATCATCAATCATCGTGTGGTCGAACTTTATTGACATTGAACTTTTATGATGGGTGCAGTAAAAAGCAAGATAATATTGCAATTGGTGGGATTAGTAGCAGTAATCAATAAATAAGCTTGATGATGATGATAACTACATACTTCTACGTGCATTATCACTACATTCAATTTTAAAGTCCCAGAAAATTGCCATATGTCGCTATGATAATTCCACTTTAATTGATTTCTAAAAAAATATTTAGTTAGCGCGTGTGCAATATTTGACTATGTAGTAACCAAAAGGATATATAAATATGCTGCATTTTGCATGGTGTGCAAAAGACAGTCAATACACCACTGACACCATATACCTACTTCTCGAAATATCCAATGTCATAAAAAAATCTTTATTTTAAGAATACTCCCTCGTTTTCTACTAGCCTTTTTCGTTTGAAAAGAAATACTGAATACATTATCGGCAGATTCTTTTGGTATTGTCGTAATAATAATAACTGGTGTCATTGATTACTGCCGTGTGATGTCTTTCCGTGAAAAGAAGAATCCCGTTTCTCAACAATACACATACAACTGAAATGAGTAGGCAGGCAGATGATGAACGGTGTGGGAATCTAGGTCACTTTTCTATTTTTTACAAGTCGCATCATCATCAGTAGATCACCATCGCCACGCATGCACGCACAGGCCTACAGTTTAAAAGATGACAATGATGAAGGGCACACCACCACACCACGACTTGGTTGCATGGGAGGAAGTAACAGTCATCCAATTAGTTACAATTCATTGGATACGTTAGTTTTTTTCATGGCGATGATGACGACTATCATCAACTGAACATGACATGCAACATGGGATCTACCTATATTCTATGTACATCTCTCTGACGAGATAAAAACTTTTATGACAACGACTCAACGCTAATCATCGTCATCCTGAACAGGATCGTCAGTCACGAAAAAACAAGATGATAGCTGCTAACAGGTAATCATTATAATCGCACATGTAATGTAATACGATGGGATTGGGAAGGAAGAAAAAAAAGGCTGATCCGAGGAGAATGATTTTCATCAGCGAGACAAGAGAAAAAATTTATTTTTTTCGGCTACGTGCATGTAATGTAAGCAGTGAAATAAGTTGTTGAGCTGAGGAAGAGAAAACCAGGCATAAATAGAGAGGAAAACCACAAGCAAAAAAGAATGATGGTGATGATGATGATGATGATACACGCACACTTTTATAAGCAAGTTCAGTGGCATGCATGATAGGGAAGGGATGATCGTCGTCATGATAGTAATAATAAAAAAATGTCGCGAAAACAGTTGGAGTGAACTTTACAAAACGGAGGAGGGCTGAGAAAGGAGGAGATAAAAATATAATTTTTTAAAAGTTTTAAAAAGGCACGTATTGTTTTATTAGCAGAGCATATTGCTTACCATAATCATCATCATCATCACCACCATTAACACCACTTTGTCAAGTCAAATTGAATGGAGCAAAGCAAAGCAGACAAGAAAAAAAACTTTTTGATGTTGATGATTATTATGATTATGTTGACATGAATAAACGGTAACAATGGGGAAAATGTACAAGGGAATGCAAAAGTGCTGCACGACGACCATGCTATCTCTGCAACAATGCATAAAATATAAAAAGAAAGATGACAGGGTTGATTGTTGTCAGTGTTGAGGGAGATGTACGCGCTGACTGAACGACGACGACGAGCTGAGCTTGATGAGCCCTTGCTGCTACTTTCTAAATTTTTATCGTCGACTTATCTTTTTGGAGCAGAAGGAGGAGATGTGGCAGTGAACAATAGAACAATGACGTTTAGCAACAAGTGGAGTATAGTGACCATTGCCACTGGCGTACTTATCTTTTTGGAGCAGAAGGAGGAGATGTGGCAGTGAACAATAGAACAATGACGTTTAGCAACAAGTGGAGTATAGTGACCATTGCTGCTGGCGCTGCTGCAAGGAGTAAACAAATTTAAAATAGGAAAATAGAGTCATGTTGAAGCAAGTTGTGGATGTGGCGACTGTTAATTTTTACGGTGGAGGTGGTCGTGTGTTGTTCTGCAGCAACGGTTATATTTTTAGTCGTGTTGTGTAGTCATCATGGTAGCGATGGTGCGTGGGCGGATAAAGTGGAATATATTCGGTTGCCTCTGTTGACATTTGACGGGAATTCAAAGCCGTTACTAACGACATTGTCCCCATCACCAGTTGGTGTGGTGACTGCAGAAGCCCAGGTGGTGGGACAGAGTCGTTCATCGTCGACATTGATAAACAGCACAAGTATTAATATTACTGAGCTGCTCCGTAATTTAACTGGTGGAGGTAGTGAAGAAATAGGGGAGGAAGTTGAGGGAGATGAGGAAGAGGAGGGTGAGGAGGAGGAAGTAGAAAGCACAACGACGCGAGGTAGTGGAGAAGACGGGGATGAGGAAATGAGAGACATGGAGGAAATAAATGGAGATGAAGAAGAGGACGATGACCAAAATGAGCAGTTTAATGAGTTGGACTTGATTGATTTGGTGCAAGAACTGGAGCATCAGGCGGACATGGAAGAACAAACAGGAATTTTTCCGGAAATTCTAGATATTTTACATGGTAAGAAACAAAATGAGTCCTCTACTATTGCTAGCACCTTGACCCCCACCACCTATACTACCTCGGCAACAGAAGGGATTTCCAATATAACGTTGTACAAAAACGGAGTTGTTTCAAGAACGAACGGCACGCTAAAAATCAGTTTGAATGAAGACGGCGATTTAGAATTGGGTTCGGAGGATCTCTCCCAGTTTTCAGAAGAGATTGTCGACGGAATTTCTGAAGGGGTTCAAGAGTCCCTGCGAATGTCAGACGACTTAGAAATCGGTGACGATCTTACTAACTCATCAAATTTGACCGCAGAAACTAGGCAATTTTCCGTATACTTGTTTCAAGGTCAGTACTACGCCGAGCCGAGATTAAATCGGTTTATTGACGGCGCTATACGCAACATGGGCACAGAGTTGAGGGTGGCCTCGATGGATCCTCTGTTCTTTCGTGTGCTGCCGAGAGGAAATGTCGCGTAAGTCGGTTTCTAGAATAAAAAATATTACTCTTGTTATCTATCTATGTATGTGTATCAGTGTACCGTGGGAATATTTTTCTCGATTTCACTAAGTTTCTATTTGCCTCGTCTCATTTTGCAAAATATATGCCATCCTGTTTTGATTAGAGATTATTTTTTATTGCAGTGAAAGAGAACGGCCTTTAATGGCAGCTGCTTCCGCCGGCGGCATTCGACGTCGTCGTCCTGGTGGTGCTGGTGGTGGGGGAAGTGGAGGAGCCTTGGCGATTGGACGTCATATTCTTGTAAAGCGACAGGCATTCTTTCGACTACAGCCAAACAAGAAAACACAACAGAAAAAGCGAAAGACACGGCTCCCCGTAGGCGTCACCAAAATAACAAGCATTGGAGGCACCAACATATTTCTCAAGAGGAGACGCCAACAGCAACAACTGCAACGACAGCGTCAACGTCGTCAGCGGCTTAGACAGCAGAAGTTAAAGCAACAGCTTAAAAATAAGCTGAAGAAACAACAGCAGCAGAAAAATAAAAATAAACAAAATAAAATAAAGAAAAACCAGCAGCTTCTTAACAGGATTCGGCGGAGGATCAGGCAAGACGTAGGAGGGGGCAGGATTGAGGGGCTTAGCAGGGTTCAGCGCGATGGCGACGCGGAGATGCAGCTGTTTGGGAATTACACTTTGGTAAGTAGATTTTTATTTTTTGTTAAAGGATGGTGTATGGGTAGGCTTGTTATATTATCTAGTTTGATAATTAATTAGATTCGTTCTCACATGAAAATGGGGCCTATTGAGATTACCATGCAATTTCGTACCAAAAATGGAATTAGGCGATCGGGAGCAACACTTCCTGCCGTTCGTGCGCATACCGTTACTCGTGTGAATCATGAAGGCTCTGAAATGATAGACTACTTACTTGACAGGTTAAAAACAAACAATTTGCTTGTCATTATTTCCTGCCTACATGTTGGTTTTACCTGGTTTCGTTTGTTAAATTTTACATGTTTTTGGAATTTTCTTTTTAAATGCAGACCACATCCGGAATCCATTCGTGTTCGTGGTACACTCTTTCCGCTGGCTCAGAAAGTGGCAAGGAATATTTTTGCGAGGTTATTTCTCCCAAACTCATTTCTGGTATCCCGACTAAGGGAAAAAGCACATTTGGCATATTTATCAAAACCCATTGCGGGCATTTGAGAAAAATTGAAGTAAATACTACTTGTTAAAGTTTGTGCAGATAAGCTTTTAAGTGCTGTTGAAGTAGTCGTAGTAGTAGTAGTAATCATCATAAAAAATAGTATCTCATTCAAATATTTCATTGAGGTTTTACTGTTTATTAAGCGTTTTTGAGTAAGGTAAGTATGTAATTTAAAAATATGATCTCATGTATTTCTGCACCATATTACCATGTTTGGTAGAAGAAAAAGAACCGGTAATGTTTTCAAACGTGTTTCTATACACCAGTAAACACAGCTATCTTAATTATGTATTGTAATTAGCTGCATGACACTTGTTGAGACTTTGAATAGACTAGACGAGAAAATCAGTTTACAGAACACTGACAGACAGCATTTTGTTGACTTTGACATTTGCGCTTTTTGAGATTACACATCAAAACAAAACTATAAACTGGAAGTTGACTGATTTATTATGACAAAGATCAAGGATTGATGAAGATTGTATCTATATAAACAAATGAACAACCAGTAAGTAAAAGACACACAATTTATTTACTGTTAACGATAAATAGACCCACAAGACTATAAGATAACATGATTTTTGACGGAGTGACGACACTGACTAAAGTACTCTTCAGGCATAAGAGTCTTTCTGCTGTGGAGGTTGAGTTTTGAACGTTGTTTTAAATGGTTAACACAATATTCAAAATCTTTGTCAGCACAGTAAATACACAACGCAGAATACAACTTGAAAACATATTTTAAACACTCTATTATTGGACCACTTTGAGTGGAACAGATCAAGATAAGCTTCACCGATTACTGAGCCAGACTAGACCTAACTCTACTACTCTCTACTAGTACTTAATTTCATATAATTAAAGGATAAATAGACTGATCGAAAACTGTGATAGTTAGTGACTGGAACAATTTAAAAATATAAATATATAAACTGTTACACACACGACTGATAAGTTTGAGGGATGGACTGAAAAAAGACGAAAATATATTTTTGACACATTTGATTTTTAAAAAAGTACAGATTTTGTGAGACTATCTAAATGAATTATTGAAAACCTCATGACTAGAATCTTGAAAAGACTTTGACTTAGACTTAGACTGAACAATGGCTTTGGACGTCAGAAAATCACAAACCAAAAAATGTATATCAAATTTTATGGAAGCATTAAAATAAAAAGTATATATATTATAAAATAAACAAAAGATGGTTCAAATTAGTGGAGTACATTTTTTAAATTTCACACGATACTTTATTTGGACTCTCCTCGAACAAACTTGAGATTTATGTTTGCAGCTGATGAGCCAGTTTTATTAGCTCCTCCTTTTTCATTCTGGTTGGACTGATTTCCTCCGAAATTCACGATCGTATTGTGCCCATCCCCACCGTTTGCCCCGTTGCCCCTTCCGTTTCCATTTCCATACCCGTTTTGACCATTTCCTGAATCGTATCCTCCATAACCATTTCCTCCGTTTCTACTAGCAGTCTTGCCTCCATCCCCTCCATAATACGCTGTATTTCTATCTCCAGTTCCTTCACCGGGACCACCTTCAAATCCACTCTGTCCATTTTCTAAGCTAGGAGTTCCTTCATTTTCGTTCCAATATTCGTTGTTTCCACTTCCATCCCAACCTCCCAGTCCACCTCCAAAAAGCCCTGCAGCAGCAGCGTTCATTCCCATCATACATCCTCCCAAAGCCCAAGGAGGTAAAAAGGGAAAAGGTGGGTAGCATGGCATCATTGGTGATGGCATAAAAGGCATTGAGTAAGGAGAAAAAGGTGACACTGGTGGTGAATAGCAATAAGGAAATGGTGGCGGATAACCAGGATAACATGGATAAGGAGTTGGAGGGGGAGAGGGAGGATAGCAATACGGTGGTTGTGTAGCTAAAGGCACTTGGCAAACTGGAGTACTCAAGTTACATGTACCTGCACATGGATACGTGCATTGAGGCAGCGGTTGTTGTTGTGCACACGGCCTTTGGCAGCATGGCGGCTGCGCTGGTGCATTAGGGCAGCAACGTTTTCCCTCTCCATCATTGCCACCGCTATCTCCTTTTTTCATTCCACAACATCCTCTCCCATTTGTACCTTCCCCTCCACAGCAACTATCATTATTTGTATCACAGCAGCACTCGGCTTGCTCCCTCTCGCCATGCGCAAATAATCTCAAGGACTTCATGTCAATCAGCGGGTTGTCTGGAATGCCGTCTGCCGTGTTGGGATTAAATGGTTTAAGGGTGATTGCCACCTCTTTATTTAGCAGAGCATTTTCACCCTCCCTTCCAATAATATCCTCCAAAGAGCTAATATTAATCCTTTTTACATTTGATTGCTTATTGCCCATGTTCCCCTGGTTAGCATGCGATTCCTCTACTATTCCCTCTGCATCAGTAGTGTCTTCATCACACTCGTCCTCTATCGCCGGTTGATCCTGCAGCTGCTGCTGAAAATAGCTCTGATAAGCAACTTGTTGTTTATAGTACTGAGCAGTGCTGTTCATTTGAAGGATAAACCAGAGAAACTGAGAGGGAAACTCACAGCAGCCATCACTGTCTTCGTCACTACTGCTGCTGGATTCACTCTCATCTTCGCAACAGCAACAACTCCGTGCTGGTTTGCACTGACCGCCACTTTTCTGCCTGCGGCGGTAGCCTGATCTTTTTCGATTTCGGGAACTACTTCTACCTCCACCTGAACTGGCACTACCACGAGGTCTACCACGTCTGTTATTACCTCTATTTTTATTAGCATTCGTATTAGCTCCACGAGCTGCATTGGACATTGCTCCTGATTGGACGTTCAAATTAATTTTGCTATTTGTTGAACCTACATTTCCAGCAGCAGGAGATGCGGGATTTGACTTTCCTGATTTTGCCACATAGCATATTGTTTCGTTCTTACTAAGAAGGAGACGTCCTCTTTCCGTTGGCAGCTGAAACTGAATCTTTTTCATTTCTCTTATGAACTTCTCATCTCCCAGCGCATCTTTTTTCTCCTCCCGCCTTACCAAATTATTGTTAATGTCCCATCTGACTCCAGTAGACGTACCCGGCTCCAGTATTGGCATTTCTAAGAGTGGAGTCGGCGTAGTAATCGTTTCCACTTCAACTTGGCCAACCATTTTTTTCTGGGTTTTATCGTGCCGATGATCTTGGTGGTGGAGACCCTTCGTTATGCCCCTATCCTTGCTGTTCTTCCTCCTTTGTATTTTCTCATTAAGTTCCTCCCTGTCCACTATCGTGGGCGGTTTCATCTTTACATCACACCCACAACACTCACATCCGCAATTCTCCATTCCGCACTCGCAGTTAGTCACGTGATTTTTTTCCATTTCCTCCCACACTTCTTTGCAATGACATTCTGGTGGAGGTGGCGGATACTGGATAAGTTCCCCAAAAAGCAGCATTCTTGTCTCCTTTAAACGTTCGTTGTAATCTGTCATGTTAAACAGAGTCCCTTGTAAAAGCTCAGTTTTGCCACAATATATTGATGGATTTTCTAGCGTGGAAATTTCCCTTGGTCGTTGTTGCTGCTGATAGGCATTGTCATTTTCTCGCTGTATCTTCACCGACTTCTGCTGTGCGGTCACTTGTTCTCTAAAAGGCGTTGGAACAGGTCGAGAATTTGCTTCGACTTTGGTTGGCGCGGATTTGTGTTGAATGGAAATAGTGGATGTTGCAGGATTGTTGGGGGTACTTAAAGAAGATCCGGTACTTGAAGAAGAGTCAGAATGGATTGGGGAAAGGTGAGGCTTTGGGATAACTGTAACTGTTGGTTTTACTTGTAAGACTGGTGATTTTTTATCCGAGGAGGATGATGAGTCGGACCCACGAATTTTTGTAGTTGAAATAGTTGTCTCTGATTTAACCACAACAGGCGGCTCACTCATTGCCGATTTAATAGGAGAAGAATTAAAAACTTTGGATGGTTTAGTCGATGGAGGAGACGACGACGACGCGTTTGCAAATGTTGACCAAGAAGAGGTTTCTAGTGGTTTTAATACTGAAGTGGAACTGGATAAAGGCGGAGGTCCTGGGCCACCAATAGGTTCAACGGTGTGAACTTTGACAGATTGACTTGGCTGAGGTGCTGCAGCCGTGGAAGATTTTCCTGACGATGATGTTGATGTTGTTGATGGTGACGCATTGCTAGAGGAAGAATTTGAAGAGTTAGACCCATCTGAATGAGGTTGTGGACTTCCTACCATCCTGGAATTTTGTTTTTATACTGCTGTTGCCTGCTTTCCCGTCGTGTTTGAGGAAGAAAATATTTCTTATATCTATCTCTTATATTTCTTTTTTTAATCTTTCGTAACCGATTTTCATCCTTCAGATTAAAGTTATATAACGATGATTAACTAACTGAAATTCACGTATTAAGTTTTTACTTAGTGCCTTTTTTATTCAATTTTTACTCCATTTATTACCGTTTAATTCACACTTACAAATTTTGCCTACAACATGCTAATTATTTGGAAACGGTATTGGTATTATTAAACCGTTTTACTATCTAAGCATGAAGAAAGCTTATTTTAATAAAAAAATATTTATATTTTGTCCGTTTACTCGGTTCCCACGGACATTAGGTTTCTAAAAGCAGGTCGTTTACAGCCTCGTCGTGACAAAGCTGTTCACACTGGTTCCATTGCTGAAAGACAACCATGTTTGCACAACTAGAAAAAATGTTCTCTTCAAACAGAATCGAAAGAGAACGGGTTCTCTCTGCCTATCAATTTTGTGAAAGGGTCCCATTTTAAAGGCAAGAGAAGTGCACGAATTTCAAAATATACTGGACAGGCCCCATGCACCTCATCTTGTTTTGCAACTGGTCAGCACACGCTTTCGAATCAGCGTCCACCTTGTCAGTATGTGAGATCTGCTTCCGTAGGACTGATGATAAAGGCCGACCCGCAGAACTGTACACTACGATTTAATTTGACCAGACGCTGTTTATTGCTGAGGATAAGAATAAGTTGTAACTTTCTGTATAATAGGCAGATGGAATGTCTTCGCTCTGCTGATGCGAGAAATGACAAATGAAGGACTTTCAGAATGTGGGAAAGTTCTGTACGTAAAAGGTAGGTAAAAGGAAACGCTGTTGATACGAGAGGCACAAATACTGCTATGGAAATGGCAGTAATTGGAAAAGGTGAGAATGTTTAATAATCTACTGTTGTTGCTTCAGAGAAATTCAAACCATTTGTAATTCTTCGTAAGCCGAGAAAAATATTTAATTTTCACGACAATATTTGCTAAAAAAAGTATTTTGTGTTTGGTGGTGGTCGGATGAATTATATATGTCTCTTGCTACCTTTGTTCCTATTCAATTCCATGCCAAGAAACTCGTTGACCAGAGAGCAAATATCAAATAGTCACGGTGTTCAAGTTGCTTTAGAATCAAAATACTCATCACAATTTGAAACTCGTGAAATGGCACAAGAATCACATTAACTTTTTGGGAATGTTGAAAATGAATGTGAATTTCATGCAAGAACATGCCTGTTGAAAGGATAGATAGATAGCATTTCCACAGTTTTGGACAAAATCTATCCTTGCTCAGTTTATAGGGAATTGTACAGGAAATTGTACCAATACGCAGAGTATGGTAATTTTACTTGAATAAAACTATTAATAGCAACTTTTACAAAGGCAAAAGTCTCTTTCCACAGTCTTGCAGAAAATGTGTATGTATTCTATTGACGACATGTCAGTGAAATATTAAAAATGACTATGCTGCTGTATTTTTTTAACCAATTAAATACATGGGAAATAATCATTTTCTAAAATTTATGTACTTTTTGGACCATATCTTGGATGGTTAGTCGCCTATTAGCTACAAAATGCGTGCATTATGAATTTTGCCTTGTTGTTTCGTGTGCCAAAGGAACTTGTCTGCTAAGTTTATTAACATATAAACTACATATTCAAATTCTATACAACACTGTCGTATTTACGTATTTTGACAAAATTAGCAAGAGGTTTTAATCTATATGAATGACATGTTGTTGAGAAAAGGTAATGACATATATGAGTGACAAGTAGTACACGGGCATATTCCAGTAAAAAATTTGACGTTTACACACCTATTGGTTTCATATTCATTTCGTGATTCCTAAAAACTAAAATTCCCATTATGTAATTATTATGACCATTGATTAATTGTTCAGAATCGGTTTTGTTTGAATTAGTCATACACGGCTTTCAGCTCTTTAACCCTAGCAAATTTAGGTAATAAAATATTAAGGTACAAAACATTCGAAATGCGTAATAATACTTAATCCGAGACTATGCTGAAATACAAGGTTGAGGGCAAAAAGAATTTGGTAAGCTTACCTCTTATCGTATCTCAAATCTCATCCTCAACTGCCAGTCCTAGACATAAAAATTTGTAAAAATAAACGTTTCAATCTTTATCAACATTGTTATTAATCATAAATAGTCAAAGATTCATATTGCTCTATCTGTCGTTACTAAAAGCAATGTTTATTTAGTACGCACGCAGCGAGTTGATAATTGGAATAAGAGTTTACTTTTATTCTGTAAATAATATTATAAATTATAAAGTACTGCACAATAATGAGTCATAGGAATATAATATGTGGGTACATATAGTACATAATTCAGTGAACAATCAGTCTAAAGTCTTATCTGATCCAATGTCTGCTACCTACATATTACATGGTTTGCAAAAAAGTAGCTAAACGAAAACGTGTACGTCAGACATTTAATACAGCAATAGAGACAAGATAAATGTTAATCTATTTACCTATATACGCGGACCAAAAGAAGTAGGTATTTTCAGTCCAGTCAATAAACTAACTGCTAAAAAATAAATGTTTCGGAAGATAAAAGAGATAATAAAGATGGTCGAACAATAACTGTGCTGGATAAGGTTATCTTTGAGTTTTAGAAAAATACACCTACATTTATATTAGTTGTTATACTATATAGAACCTAAATTGTTTTATGGTATCACTTACCAACGAACGATTTCAATTTCATACCACAATCATGACATTCCTGCGAGACAGGATTAAATAACTCGGTTTTTGTAATTAATCACGACATGAAACTCAATAAATGCTCCTGTTCTCTGTGAGTTGCATCATTCCACGCTTTCCATCTATTCGTTATTCATATACCACACATTTAGATAAATGCATAAAACTACGTATACACTACATTAAGAACAGAATATGTGTCTCCATACATATACACATGGAAACTGGAAAGCATTTATTCTAAAGCTTCTCATGCAATTTTAACAAAATGCTACAGACAAGAGACTAAATTTTGTATTCATAAAGTCCTAATTCTTGCTGTGCAACACAAAATTCTAGGAATGTTTCAACTTTCAAAAAATTAAAAGCTATTAATTTTGAGCATTTAAGCACAGAACAAATTAGGTATGCTATAACGGTATAATCCAGACATTCACAGAAAAGTTTTCATGAGACAAAGTAAAAAATGAGATTATAATTTTAAAATTATACTCAAAATATGAATTAGGTACCACCCCTTTCATAATCAAATTACCAATACAATATTAACATTTCTCACAAAAAATATTTGCTAACGCTGATGTGATTACTTTTGCAGTAATCATATTTTGATAATTAAATATCACATGTTATATTGTGAGCACATTGCGAACTATCTTTTATGATAATGGTTTTTATCTTTACATTATTGGAGCACGCACCGCATTGTGTCATTAAGTAATTCGAACGACAAATTTTCATTGCAATAACCAAGTGATTTGATCACGGTCACTGATAATGCTTTTATCTGCAAAAATAATGCGATATCATGCTTGTAGGTATGACGAAAAGCTGCGAGTTTTCATGTAGTATCTTAAAATTCTGGAGAAATGACAGCAGTGGGCAGCTAACAGCACATACAGTTAAAACCATTATCAATAAATGTGAAAGTGAAGTGTTAATAAAGTAATATTTATTAAACTTTTTTATAAAGTCAATGGGTTTTAGCATAAATAGTGTCGCCTAATGGTAGCCCTTAAGTTACAAACTACCAAATAAAAACCTCATGGACTATATTTCTAATTTGGTCATGAACTCTTATCCACAGAAAAGGTTTATTGAGGATTTCTACAATAAAGTAAGTTGAATTGAATTGAATGCTATTTATTTCAGTGTTAATTGAAACACTAATATAATGCAAATAAAAATTAAGTTTAAAAAAGTATATTGTATATAAAGTCTCATGTATTTATTCACAGGTCAGCATTTACCTGGCTCATAAAATTGTACAAGTATTCATTTGACAGTGTTCATGCTACTTTTTAAAATAAAGCAACACACTTATTACTGATCAAAATGGTGACATTTCTAAGGTCACATATTGTGACCGCAGCCCTCTTCTTGACAGTCATTCTTCTTTTCAGTATATCATTACTTGGAAGTAAGAATGTGTCAAATTTTAGTGAGCCATACTCCGATGATGTCTACAAAGAACATGGTAAACGCGTTGAAAGAAGTGCAACTAGTGACACGAATAGAAAAACGATTAAAGATAATCAACTCAAATCATCACCGATGCTCCTTAAATATTTTGAGGACCAAACAAATATCAACGTGAACAAAATAAAAAAACCAGAATTAATAAGAGAACACAATGTCAGGCAAAACTACGATATTGAGTCGGTAATCGTTCTGGAAGAGTCAACTGAAACAACAACCGACTCTACAGAAACAACAACCGAGTCTACAGAAACAACCACCGAGTCTACAGAAACAACCACAGACTCTACAGAAACAACAACCGAGTCTA
>JAHZMT010001750.1:0-12048 GCA_027743785.1 Sinhomidia bicolor | reverse complement strand
CATCAACTTCCCGAATCCCTACCAACTACCAAAGGCGTTAAATTGGTAACCTAGCTTACATTGAGGATAGCTAATTTAATAAAGCTATCCTCAATGTAAGCTAGGTTACCAATTTAACGCCTTTGCCAACTACATAATAATCGAGAGTAAATTCTAATTGTAATGTGGTTGGTTGCGGTGCTGCTGAGCTGATATGATGATGATACTACACAACAACACGACATTATACTAGTACGTTTTTAATCTAAACTTTGAAACAATCATGCAAATGGTTCAAATGCTGTATATAAATGCATAAATAAAATTTACTACATTTTAAAGTCTAATCTACTACCCACCACCACAGCTCTCCCACAGTTTTATCAAAGAATAAATAAAAAGTAACATTCTCCTGATTTTTTGAAAGAAAGTCAGTGAAATCGACAGGGATTTTTTTTATTTTCTTGAAAGAAAGAAAAAACGGGACACGTAGATAGATATATGTAAATTGCAAAAATAATCCCCTGCTATACTACTACCTATCAACTTTAGTAGGTACTCGTTTTTTCTTTACACTCCATTTATTTACAGTTCGCATCAACGATATGGAAGACGACCAAAATGATAATTGCAAAGCAACCTTTACTTATGATAAGAAATTACGTAGTAATCTGAAGTGATATATGAAAATTAATCAAAATGATAACTGTGAAACAAACCCGGGCCCGCCTTACTTTAGAATATTTTGGCAGACTATATAGCGCCGGTTTCGAATGCAACCCTTTGAGGATAACAATCAATGAATTCCGTCAGATCAGAATGGGATGAGGATGATGATGGCCGGTTCTCTCTTGCTAATTTGTTGCTGTTGCAGACTATAACAATAAGTTATACAATAAACAGAACGAATAAAAAAAATATTGAAGAGATTATGTATCGAAAGTGCTTGACATGATTAGAAGGAGAATTAAGTTTAATTTCATTTTATAGAATAAATAGTATTAAGCAGGATAAGTATTACGTTGAATAGAATAACTGTAAAATGTTGGTGAAAATTCGCATAATGTATTGCCAAATGCCAATTACATTATTATATATTACCTACTCATATAAAAGTTTGTTTTAAAAAAAACAAATGGAAGACCTGAACATTACAAATATCTGCATATATGGGTAAATTGTAAATTATCTCCTTTTCTAGCTATGTTTTATAACCCTGTATTCGTTTATTTGTTCAAATGTCATACAATAATGATGGTGATGATAGTAATCATGATGATGGCTATTATGATTGTACACAAAACATTATTAGCATGACTGCTGTGATTAGTATCATCTTCACGTGTAGATTTTTTGGGACATTTTTAATTTGAACAAATTAAATTTACATTGTCTTATTCCTAAAACATCAAGTCCTTTTAAATTTAATTAGTATGCTTTTCGAGTCTATGTGACGATGCGTATTAGTTAATTATATGCAAACTTAGATTTTCCTCATTAGAGAATTTCGAAACTTACGGGGATATTGGTATTGGTGTACTGGTGATGATAACTAACGGATGTAAAGACATGACACATGCTGTATTTATGTATTGTTGTCGTGTTCTGTAATAAAAGTTTTCCTTTTTATTGTTTTACTGTAATAAAATACTCTGCAACATAAAGAAAAAAAATCGTAACGTTTCTTTCTTGGTTAAAGAATTACGCGAATAATATCAGCAAATATATCAGTCATTTATAATGTGTGTGTGGGTGGGCATATAGTTTTGATGTTTGACAAGTGAAAGTTGAGTTTTCACGATTGCCTCATGCATTCATGATGATAATGTGTGTGGGTAGCAAGGTTGTAATTGAAATTAACAAGGCAATAATGCAAGCACGCAAATACCATAATAATCTCTGGAAATGATGGTGACATGTGTACTATTTTATACATAATTCGAACTCCTTCCTGTTAATTATCTACAAATCAGGATAAAATAAAACACATGCGCTTTTGCTTTTTTATCTTTGAAACCTGCATGAGATAAATTAATTACTTAATTTTTTTCATTTTATGTACTTTCAGATCCCAGTGTAAAATGCAACGAATCACAATTCAGATGCGACTGTGGCGTACCACGGTGCATAGACAAGAGTTTAGTTAAGAATGGAGTTAAAGACTGTCAAGATGGCTCTGACGAAGGTAAGATAAAAAAATCATTATGTTTTAACTTAATCACAGTAACTTAAAATACCTAGATAAATTAAACAAAGTTAATTATTGTATAACACACCATAACTTATTGTTAGTGATAACAATAATAACTCCATGTATGTATGACTATATCATTGCTCATGACATTGCCATTGTCACTTTGTCAATAATCAAAAATGTTATAAGCGTGTAGGGGCAATGACACTTTTTCTTGCAACAATGCAAAGTGTATAACTTGCTTGGTTTCACTTTCTATTTACATAAAGATATTTCTGCTGTTGCTGCTGCTCCTCCTGCTAAGCAAGGAGTAACTCCTTACGTATCTCTCTAATATTATATTATTACTACAACTGACTGACTGTATTTTTTATTTGCATAATTATTATGCTACGGATGTTGTGCACATAAAAAAATCTTTCGAGACGACCTTGGCGTTTACATGTTTTATTTAAATTTTCGTAACAATAATAATAATAATAATAATACGGTAGTAGTATAGCAGCAAAAAGATTTTTTGTTCCTATCCATACCGTATTAAAATTCTTGGCAGCCACACATAATCAACCAACAATGCAGTGCAGTGCATCTTTGTGCTGTTATCTTTCGAGTAAAGCATGAAAACTTGTATAACGACAACTTTATTACCGTAACATGTCATCCATTCAAAAGGTCAAGTCCATATAACCATTTTATTCGTTTTGCTCACTTGACAGTGATCCAAAAAATCATCAAGAGCTGCTATTGTGCACTCATCCTATCACAGGATAATGATAATAATAATAATAATAATGTTGAAGCAAAAAGCTGGTTTGAATGTTAAAAGAAAAGTTGTCTCTTTATTAAGATATTTTGTACGCATAATAATAATAATAATGTATTGTATTACGCACTGCACTAGTGCACTGTATAGCTGCATCATGATGGTGGTAACAACTAGTTTAATTGGGAAAATGATAAAGTACAGCCTACCTACTACAATCTGCAAGCCCAATTCAAGACCGTCACCAAAAAGAAGCTTGTTTACTCTCAATTTTTTGGCAATTGGTGTGATCTTCAGCGATATCGTTGCCGTTATAAGGTCACATCATTAGCAGAAATAAAATGTAGTTGACACCTAATTAATCAAACAAGATAATGCCCAAGACCAATCGTTGTTATTATTTTTTTCAAAGTCTAAACATCTCAGCACAAAAAAAAGAGCAAGCATTATTTGAAAAAAAAAATATTTGGCATGTTTGTATGCAGCAGTAAAGTGATACTACTTTTAACAACAAAGCGTGTAGGTACAAATATGACATTGGTGTACTGAAAAAGAAAAAAAAACACTTTGTACTTTGTAAGCGGACCCACTTTATATCCGCAAACGTGACTACTTATGTTCCTTTTTGTATATAAAAAATACTCTTCTAATTGAGAAAGTTTTTTTTCTACTTTGTAGGTTTAATCACAACGCACACATGTCACACAAATGCAGTTGGCGTTTACTGGGCTATACATAAAAAGTGTTGAATGAATAAAATTTTATCGGAATTTGTAGGAAAAGTGTAATCTTAAATTTTTACGAGCCTCATTTACCAAAGATGTTAATTCAATGTGAGGAAAGTAGACATATTGATGTAAATTTGCATATTATTATTATTTGTAAGCTGCGTGTCCATCTGCTAATCTCAAAATGATTTCAAGAACGTATAAGCCTTACGGCAACTAGCTAACTAAATTATTTTATTGTCAGCATAAATCGGTATAATAATTATTGTTTCGTTGATAGTCCCTCAACGTAAAAATAAAAATAGACGAATGTTGCAGCAGTAAATGTCGCCCTAAACTGCTATATTTTGTGTGGTGCCTATGTACTGAGACTTTACGTTATATGTAGCTGTTGGATTGAAAGTTAGTTTACTACTCACATTATTTAGAGAATTTTATTACTGTGAAATCGGGTTACTACTATCGTCAGCAGTTTTGAGTAAGAATTTGTTTCAGATTGATAATAATTTCTGTGAGGCAGCCCATGTGCGATATAGAGTATATCACAGAGAAAGAAACTAGAAAAGTTGGTTTTATAGTATATTTCAGACATTATTATTATTATTTTGAAAATCTACACTGCGCAAAAATTTCACTATTCTACTTTAAAAAATAATGATGATGAAGTAAAGTTTGAGCA
Source organism: Sinhomidia bicolor (assembly GCA_027743785.1). Classification (NCBI taxonomy): domain Eukaryota; kingdom Metazoa; phylum Arthropoda; class Collembola; order Entomobryomorpha; family Entomobryidae; genus Sinhomidia; species Sinhomidia bicolor. The sequence continues at coordinate 7,705 of JAHZMT010001750.1, read as the reverse complement.
CATTACTTTTTAACACATTACATTTACGAGCAAGCGTTCAAGTGAAATTAAGACGATAAATAATTTGAGTGCAAATGGACTTTAGGTACATATACCTCATATATGTATATACTAATATTGCTTTATACAAGCAAGAAAATTGGGAAAAAATAATAATAAAAATCAACGCGACAAAATATTATGATGATGCACTTCATAACATTAACTTAATACTCTAATTCATTTGCATTTTAAATTACACCAAGATTACACCTACTCGTAAAGGAGTTTGGTGAGTGGCTATTATAAAGATGATAGAAGAGAGTGGGATGAGAGGAGTAAACCAAGTTTGTAGTATACCCATTATTGTAGATATAATATTTTGTAGAGAAAATATTTAATTTTGAGTTGAATGGATGCGCACACCAAAAAATTAAATTAAAATTAAATTATTATTATTATTTGTTTTAAATTTGTTATCATCATCATCCATGCATTCAACGTACTTACTACCCATAAAATTCTAAAATGGTAAACTTGACTAACTGCACAGGTGCCTTACCTAAAAATTTATTTATTTATTTTACAAACAAACAGAATTAATTATTTTCTACCCAAATATTATAAATATACAATGATGGGTAGGTACTTTTAGATTAGTAATTTGGACATGAGATTAATTGGTCAAATGATTTGTGATCATCAGATAATTTTAAAAAATATGTGAGTTTTTAAAAAATTCAATGCCAACAATATATATGATCTTTTACTAATTTAGCAATGCAGTTGACATACATACTTCCTAATCAATAATTATTGCTGTGTAATATATACACTTTTTTGCAAACAACATTTTTGTGAGAATAACTTCATGATTCATCCTTTTCTAATAGTAAATTCCGTCCTCTCTTTATTGTTATCATAATCTACTGTCATCTTTAACTACCTCCATATATGTTTAATAGTTAAAAATTCAACTCATTTCTTTCTTAGAACCTGCATTAGTTCAATCTTATTACTTTTATCATTACTACTATTATTTGTTGAAATTTTACTCAAAAATAAGACCCAGGCAAGGAATTACTTTTTCATGACATTGATCAACTTCACCTCGAGCCAAATCAACTCAAAATTTCTTACTAAATATGCATATATGTATGTTTGCGAGAGTACAATTATTTTATTTAACGAAGAAATAAGAATTAAGAAAACTTATCATCATCTAATTGAAAATAAACTAGCATTGCCCTCTAATAGTATAATAGAAAAATGAATAATTCCAAGATAATAGGTTTACCTAACTATTGTACCTAAAACTACTACTAGTCTTCTATTTATTTTATATATCTCATCTGAAAACATTGTACTTGCACTGACAGCATATCATCATTACATTTTTTATATCATTTTTTACTAGTACGTTAAAGTCAACGTTATTATATGAGTGGTACCTAAAGAGGTAAAAATGAGCAGAGGAAAAGAAAGGGAAGATGATACATTGTTCTCTTGAAGATGTAGTATACCTATGTTTCCTTTGCCATCATACATGTTATACACCATACATGATGATGACACGCGTTCATTTATCGCCGCACACACCACAGCAGCAGCAGCAGCAAAAGATCAGTGCATCAAACTTGCAGTTTTTTAAAGCATATCCGCGTGACGTACTACAACAACAACAATACTGTATCAATGAATGAAGCTGAAGGAGCAGCAGCGGCAGAAGGAAAGTAAAATTAATTTTTTTATGTGTAACGTCATCAATATCTTCTACGAGACAAGGCACGAACAAGATGCTCCTTCCAATAACAACCACGTTATATTATTATCTTTGTATAAATACAACAGTGTTGCAATGAGCAAGCATATGACGCCCATTGTTGCAAGAAAATGAAAAATGAATGAAAAGCAAAATTCACATAATAATGGTGAGCCAGTGGGTGTTGTTTTTGTTAGTTTTTCGTTGTTGCCCATCTTTCTCAAACGTATATATAGCAAGCGTATATGTATACATATATGAACATGGTATTGTTGAACGTGAAATTTGCTGTAATAATATGCAAAAATCTAAACTCATGTTTTCTTCTTTTTTTCTCTCTCCCTCTCCCTTTTCTCATCTGGGATAAAATTCAGGTCAATGGGACCCATCAAAATGCGCGATTAAAAATACAACTTCTGAAGACATCAGATTTAAAAGAGGAGCTCTGCCAGGTAAGCAAAAAAAATTATATGAAAATTTATTCATATTATTACAAACTTTTTCATCCTCCCTCCGCGAGGAGATGCATTCTCAACATTGCGGCATCAACAACAATAATAATAATAACAACAACAACAGAACAGACCACGCGCGCGCAGTAGTAGTAGTAAAGTAGTGACGATGATGATAAGTTGATAGCATATATTTTTAATCTTTAATCCGTCGCCTTTTATAAAACTGTTCTGTTGACGAAAGTAAAATGAAAAGGAAAATTTGTACTTGTTTCTTCCGATGATGGACGGACACGATAACATAAAAAAGAAGAATCTTTATTTATTATAATGCGCGCATACCATCACTACTACTACTACTATACTACCATTCTCAACCTACCATATTTTTTGAATGCTGACTATTTTTATGACACTAACTCGCCAAAATCTTCTTTTTTTGCTTGTTCTCTTGTTATAATTTAATAGAATGTCCATACTAAGCAAAAAAATATACGTATAAGCTTATAATTTACAATACTCTTTTTTCGAGTATATTATCATTATCATTACAATGTTTAAGTCGTCATCTGCATGTTGTTGTCGTATATATCACAAAGTTGCAAAAAAGGGAATTATTGTTCCTTATCCGTACACATATATTATAAATTATATATGTATGCACATACATATTTTATTATTATGATTAACTGTAATAATCACCCTATAGTAAAAAAGACACTTTTTTCTTTCTCTATTTTTTACACGTCTCTTTACGTGTGTTTTTCTATCGTATTTTTGAGTCAGACCTAGACCAAAGTGGCAAACATAATAATGACGATAATGTAATATTAACAGCATGAATCAACTATGTACCACCACAAAATTCTTGTTCCCCGCCTTGATTTATTTATTTATGAATGACAACAAGATGCAATAAGTTGTGGGATTCTCTTGTGAAGAAAAGACGAAAAAAACTTTCTTTTTTTTCTCTGTCTCTCTCTCTCTCTCATGGCTTTTTTGTCTTGATCATATTCCGCCATCTCAACTGGTAACATTTTAAATTACATTTCTTAAGGCTTGGTAGTAGTATCAAGTTTGGTTTAGTTAGTGTGGTGGTGAGCAACTTACCCGTAACGTAAACATTATGCGGATAACAATAATAATAAAATACCTAAGCAAAGTATGCAGAATGTGCATATTGCAGTGTGCCTAGCTGAATGAAAAACACTTTAAAGCAACAAATAATAATAATAAAAGGTACGCAAACGCAGTTAATGAGAAGAAATTTTTTATTTTTTTAACAAGGAAAATTTGTCAAGGCTAGTACATCGTTTATAAACATTAATTTCATCGCTTGTTTATTGCTGCTGCGTTCTTTCAAACCAAAATCATATTAATTTTAATTTACGAGTCTAAACTAAATTAATCTTTCCAAGTGGTGTATATACCTAAAATAATGATTATGCAGCAATAATGCATATCTGCGTTATATATATATGCGGGGATAGTGTCGCAGTCTTAATTCACTGAAAAATACCTAAATGAAGTAATTGCGCATGATTTACGTTAAAATATACAGTGTACGTTTTTTTCTCTCATGCGCTTTCGTCTTCCTTGAGGCGTAGTTTTACTTTTTTTCAAGACGGTCATTTTTCATGCTATTTATCTTAGAAGAGACAAAAAATATATGCCAGTCCTCAAGAAAAGTATCATTTTTTTATCACCAGTGGTGGTTTACACAAAGCGAGAGACTCACTGACCGAAAGTTAGCTTATTCTTTACTCAATTTAAAAAAAGATTTAGTCACAAATCAAACGAAACTGTAAGTCACAATGAAAACTAAAGGTCAAATGTGGTCATTTTTTTGATGTCTCATCCTCTAAAAAGGTAAATACAAAATAAGTTTACAAAAAAATTCGGCCAGATCCATACAAGTCAAACTGTGTTTACCAATTTATATATATGTACAATATCTACCTACTTATGTATACATACATTATTATTAAAATAATAATAATAATATTCATGGTATTATATCTGGCATCATTTCTCTCTCGAAAATTCTCATAACACGATAATCATCTTAGTCAGGTTTTATGATTATTTGAAAATGATGGCTTACCCACGCACGTACTCACACATACTATATACGTATGGTCAGTTATTTTAGAATATTTTTAGGAACTGGGAAAAAGAAGATGTCTGGTTGTGTACATTTGTGGAATATGAGAAAATTGTTTTTTTAAAATATTAAAATAGGTTAAATCATGGCTGCTACACGAATATGTCGTGACACTTGCTTGTTCGTTTTTTTGGTCTTAAAGTTTTCTCAATACATATTTAGCCAGTGAAGTCAACCGAAAAAACCTTTAAAAACAAACTTTTGTTATCGTTAACTTAACTATCCCACGAGACACGACATCGACATGAGCGCTAAGAGTACTATATGCACACATATGTGTTATCATAATCATGATGAAAATGGTCATCATCGTTTTAAGCAGTACACTACATTTACCCGATAAAGTAGGTATGCAACTAGAGAGGTATATACTATTTTTATTATGACTCACTTTGGTCAGTCGGGAGATAAAACATGATCATGACATTTTTCATTGCGTCTACCTGGGTCTCTAGCAGTAAAAAAAAGCATTTGAATTTGATTGCAGAGATTACATGTATTTGATCATTTTTTGATTTATGATATCACTTAAACTAATACAGCGTGTATGTACAGTGCACACAAAGTGAGATTTGAACAGAGAGAAATTTGTAAGTAGAGCTATTTGTATAGGTATAATTGCAAGAAATCATGAAAAATGCTCGTTTTCGAATTTTCTTCAGCAGTGTATTTGTTTACTTGAAACTACTACTACCTGTAGCCACACCACCACAACAAAGTCTATATAATAAAGCCGCCTTCTTCTAAACCAAAAAATTATTACAAAATAGCACACATTTCAAAACCTAAAGTAATTCAGGCACGGCCATCATCAACATAATATAATGTGCACCACTAACCACACTTTTCATCGCCGTCGTCATTAAAATATTGGTTTTTTTCTCTTTGACTGATGGGCTTTTTATGAGCCATCATTTAAGATAATGCTCTTGGTCGTGTCTTACATTTTATTGTAAGTCAACAGGTTATAAGATAAATTGCAGTCAATGGTATTATAATATGTGTGCGCATGACATGGGTAACATTTTATGTGGGTATGCACCAGACCAGAGCGCAGTGCATGTCTGTCGTCGAGAAAATGACAGTTGTATCATCTCATCCCTCTGTCTGTTTGGAGATGATGATGAATACCTGCATTTTTATGGTGTGGCAGGTCAAGCTTGTTGTTGATGGAGTGCATTAAACATTATTACTTACCTGCATTATTGTGCTTGCAAGCAACGCACACCATGTGGTTTGCTGACTAGAAGTCTAGAAGATGTTGCATTTTCTAAAAAAAAAAAATCTCTTACTGTTCTCTCTGACATGCACGGGGATTGAATAATACTTTATATGAGATTTCATGCAGTGTGTACAGAATTGTGTATAGCTTGTACGCAATTCTTTACGGAAGCGTAATTTCAATCTGTTGATAATTTACAAAATGTCTTCTTTGTTAACGATATTCTACTTGACAAGATTGGTATAGATAATATACACCAAAGGTGGGTTTTTAGGTAGGGCATACTGCGACTACTTACCAAAAATGTATAATGTAGCACATGTGGTCATATTAAGCTTTGCAATCAATTTAATTAAACCATAATTTGCATAAATTAAACAGGCAGATATTTACCGCGCTTGTAATTTTCCTGCGTGCACATTAATTTCACATATTGATACTACGTATTATTATTACCAGGATTTTTTATTTATGTGGTTTTTTGATAATCAATTTATAATGCTAATGTTGTGGGTGGAACAAATATTATTACATAGATTAGCTAGCTGCTTGATATTGTGCACCTTCCAATATAACTTTTTTAAAAGCATAACAAAACTCAGAGGTAAAGAAACCACATTGTGTAATTTCCCTTTTTATTTGTAACATAACCATAATTATATTTACTTATATGCAAAATTCGATATGGCTAGGTTTGGTAAATAAAATATTACTATACGACGGCTGCTATGTGTCGGTCAGTGTGGGAATTCTCCTTTTGTAGATTTAATATCGTCTTTCTTTCATTGTTATTATTTATTTATCATTTGTATTTATCCTTTTGCTTTCTGTGATACAGCTTACCCTTTTTATCTATTTCCTCTTTTATATCTCAAAAGTGAGAAATACTTCCAAAGGACAGTACATATATCATGTGTTTATCGGAAGAAAAATAGGTATTTAGCACCTATATTTATTATTATTACAGCCATAATGTAATCTACCTTATGAAAAAAATACATATTAAAGTTTTCTAGCGACAGCAATTAATATTTTTTTATCTTAATTTTTTCCCACTTGTTTACGCTCATAACTAGTTTAAACTTCACTTCAAACAACTGGGTATATAGTATAAGCGTCAACCTAGCAGTTTGCAAATGTAAATTCGTGATTGCGATACTCCCTTCCTATTGACGTTTTTTTGTGCAAAAATAAATCGAGAATAATAATAACAATGGAATCATTAGCTAACCACAAAGTTGCACGTAAAAAATCTGTACTTTAAAATACGGCAACCAAGATGCTAGAAAAACAATGTAAGTGTAAGTAAGCCATATAAGCTCAAATGACCAGCCGGATATATCATCCTCCTTGTTGTAATTGCCTCTTGTTCGTGTTTCTACATTATTGTTTTTATAACAATGACATAATCAGTGAATAATAATAACAATTTATTATTTTTTATTATTAATCAGCATGTTTATAGGTGATCGTGTAGTTTTAATACAATCATTAATCATATTGAGTTGAATTGCACGAAAATTGATAATTATATATGATGTGTGCGCTCAACAAATCAAAATGTGTACAAGACGAGAGGAAAGTAAATGATTAAACCAATTATTGCCAGTTGTTAAAACGTCAGCACGTACAAAACGCTTTTAGGTGAAAACGGTAGCATATAATAGCAAGCAGTACAGTACACACCTTGATTGAATTGACATCCTACCTAGCTGTTGTGATGATGTTTATAGTAGTGTGAAGTATTTGTTCTCTGGTAATTTATCTAAGCTAAAATTTCAAAGCACGCCTATATGTCAGTCTAATTTTGAACTACCTATACACGTTTTTTGCACAGAAACATGTTACAAGGAAAATGCTACTTGTTGCTACTGTCATGCATTAACTCAGCTCAAGTAAGTATTTCAAATCCAAAGATTTATCGCGGTGCATGTGCACTTTCAAACTTTACAGAACGACATTATGTGCAAATAGAAAATTCTATAGTACGCGTTCTCTGTTGTTCAACCCTTTTAAGTATGAGTTATTGTCGTGAACATGCCGATTTACACTAAACTGTAGTTGTACTTGTCTCTTGCAAATATTTAACAATGTTGACCATGTACACAAGCATTTATTAATAAATA
>JAHZMT010001749.1:0-21482 GCA_027743785.1 Sinhomidia bicolor | reverse complement strand
CAGACGGGCATAGCAAAAACAATAAGTAGCTTACGCTACTTAATTACGCTACTTAATTAGTAAACCTGAATGCAAAAATGGTAAAAAATAAAACTTTCAACTAGCATACTAAGCCTAGAATTAGATACGAACCATGAGTTCAAATCTGGCGACTTCACTACTGTAAGAAATTTGGTAGTTCTAAACGTAGTACTAAAATTAGTACTAACTACGTAGTAGTAGTATGTACTAAAATAATATTTGAACATGACTGTTTAAAAAAATGGTTGAAAGGCGTAATATACAATACAACAGATTTATGTATAAAAGCATAAAAAGTAATAAAAATCATGTAAAAACAGTAAAGTGGTGATGACAATTCAAATTCACAGCAGAAAAAAGAATTTCTTTTTGAATCGTTTAATATGATTGTTGGCAAAAAAACGAAATTTACTGTGCATGTGACTTTAGCGTGCAAGTCGCAACTATTAGTTCAACATAACTACACTCAAGAAAACCATAAACATGATTGAGCGAAATATAACGTTGCTTTGTAGTAGTAGTAGCTCAGCTTAGCAAATCGCGTCATGCTTCTGTACACAAAGTTAAATAGAGAAGAGAAACATTAATAATTATTATTAGTAGTATATTGCACCGACAACATATTCGCATATACCAACGCATATTAAACAAACGTGTAGCGTGTGCTTGTGTGATAAAAATGTTCTGACTTAATTGTTCTTTTACAAAATGTGAAACTTTGTACCTATACTCATACATAAAACATAACTGTACTATATTGTAGTTTAGTACTCCACCACATCATTGACATTATAATATAGTATCAGTAACCTCAGTCAGGATCTTGTTGCACAGCACTGATGGGATAAACGTCAAGTATTTGTTCCGTCCGATGTGATATATATCTAAATGAGGAGAGTTGATGTTGAGAGTTTTTTGCATGGAACTTTGTGAAATGACTTTGCTTTGAATAAAATCAGACAATGTGGTTTGTGTTAGCGCTGTGATATGATAAGAAATGAATAATTGTTACGCACTCTGTATATTAGATGTGTTAAGTTAAAAATAATGATGCGGTTTTACACACCATTTCATTTGCCTTTACGTCCTCATTGTAAAAACGTGCGGATATATGAACGTAATAGGAATAGGTATTCAGTACGAATACACACATATATATCCAATCGTAAATAAAAAAATCATAATTTCTTTTCAGCAACCTCTTTGTTGTATGTACTTTAGTTAGTGCGCACGTCACACGTCCACGTATCTTGATCCACGTACAATATATCATCAATCGTTTTACAAGGTTCTTCTACATGGAACAAGTATTCATTGTCATCGTCAGACTAATTGCAGTTGGGCTTCGATCAGTTGCGGTACATCAGTACAGTTGCTCACTTGTGTCCTTCCTTAGTCGTTATCAGTATTATTAGTACATTTCCATATTCTATACAAATTTCCTTCATCCTGTTTGTACCCATATTACCTTTTTGAGAAGCAATCATATCGAATTTGCAGCAGCTTCTGTGCGATAAAATTGATTGATTAAGTAGGCAATTACGTTTAATTATTGTTCTGTTGCATTATTGCATGGAAAGATTTTCATGTCTCGTTGCAACGAACTCACAGAGAAAGAATTGTACCGCATAGCGAAATGAAGTTAATTGGTTACACTCTTGACATTATACAAGCGTAGAGATTATATAACGCCACTTACTCACGCATGTGCACGCTGCATGTATGTAATTGACATAATTGAAAATTAACGTTTGTTAAAATTAATCGTATCGGCCAGCGACACGCAGCTTCGCAGTTACTTATGAATCTCAATTATTGTTGATAGTACAAAATACGTAGTAATTACATTTTTGTAAAGTATTTAAAGTGTGCTGACTGAACAAGCTTCAGTCTGCCAGTCAGGCGCTTTAATGCATCAAGTTCTACCAGTGAGGAGGCTGACCTCTTTGAAAATGAAGCTAGTATTGTTTGGTACAGTGTTGTGTCTGGGGGTTCTGTATGTTACGACAGTTGTAACAGGTGAAAATGGATCTCTTAGAAATAAAAAGTTGGGTCATTTCGATTCTCAAAAGACTGATGGAAAGGGAAATTTGGGGTTAGACGATAAAGCACAAATTAGCTCCTTACGTCTTGTTCAAGTGGTATATGGAAAATGACCATACTATAAAAATAAACCAAAAACTAAACAACCTTACTAATACTATAACATGTAACTTTACAATTTAAGATTTTCAGACACGGTGACAGGACGCCAATAGACAGATATCCTTTAGATCCTTACAACTTCAGGAAATTTTGGCCAGAGGGATGGGGAAAACTAACAAAGGTACACGCAGCCAAAAAAATATCATGCGTTAGCATTTTTAAAATGAAATGAAATACATGGAATTTACATATGTCATGACTTTATGTCAAAAGTCTTGTAAGTAATTTTTCTTAACTGGCAAATTGTTGCTTTCATATCTATGTATACATTAAAAGGAAGGAAAACAGATGCAATATCATCTAGGACAATATATCCGAAAACGCTATGACGGATACCTCAGTAAATTTTACACTTCAGAAGAAATTTATGTTCAGTGCTCAGATAAAGATAGAACTATTCAAAGTGCCATGGCCAATCTTGCTGGAATGTGGCCTACAACGATTAATGAAGTCACAAATTTCGAAGTGCAGCAATTCGTACCTGTGCACACTATTCCATCGTCAATTGATAACGTATGTGTTTAAGTGAATATTTTAGAGATGACGTGTATGTACATACATTTATAAACTGCTTGCTCATGGAAATTAAGTAATAATGACACTTTTTTGTTTAATTTGCTTTTTCAGAAAATTGGTTTTAGCAAGTCATGCCCCAGGTATGAAAAATTACGTGCTGAAGTGCCACTTATACCCTCCGAAAAATCATTTGATTTGGAACACGAGAAACTCTACGCGTTTCTATCCGAGAAAACAGGACTGAATGTCAAAAGTTATTTTAACGTTTCAGATATTTACGACACACTTTTTGTTCAAGTAGGTGCTTCAAACACTTAAATATTTTTAATGCAATAATCAAAAATGTAACTAAACAAACAAATTAACATTTTTTATTTTAGAAATGTCACAATTTTACATTACCATCGTGGACCGTGGACGTTTTTCCGGATAAATTGAAGCCGCTTGCAGAAAAATGGTTGAAAGCACATACGTTCACCGATGAAATGATACGTTTACGAGCAGGTCCGCTGGTAACAGAAATTGTACGGAACATGAAGCGAGCAAAGGAGAACCCGTCTGAGGAAGAGCTGCAAATTTTGGAAACACTTTTCCAAACACCAGCTGCCAAATCTTTTGTTTATTCTGGTCACGATACAACGCTAAGTCCAATGTTGGATGCACTAGGAGCTTTCGAAGGAAAATTTCCACCGTACGCTACCAGTTTATATTTTGAACTTCACGAAGTTGAAAAAGTCTTCTATGTTAAGGTAAAAGCAAAACGTTTTAAAATTGAAGCGGTCTAGGCAAATTTTAAATTGCAGATTATTATTACGGGTACTACAAATTTAAACATTTCTAACACCTGCCATTTTTCATTCTATTCAGGTATTTTACCGTCCTGATATTTACAAACCAGCTGTGGAAATACCACTGAAACGATGCAACAGTAATCCGTGTACTTTCGAAGATTTCTTTACAAGTGTGAATCCCTACATCTTGGATGAAAATCAATGGATGAAGGAATGCCAAGTAAAATTGTGATATTTGTTGTGGGGGATTACTAAATTACTATTCAGGGTATTAAAAATTTCCTTTTGTCTAGTCGGTACAAAGGCATGCAATTTATTTTTGTTTTTATTTTTTCGTAAAACTTTTTTATTTAAGAAATTNATTACTATTCAGGGTATTAAAAATTTCCTTTTGTCTAGTCGGTACAAAGGCATGCAATTTATTTTTGTTTTTATTTTTTCGTAAAACTTTTTTATTTAAGAAATTTTGAATAAAACGGATAATTTTCTGAGTATGCGATGACAGGAGTAAAATATTTCAATTTTATTACTGGTACTTGGTACTTGTTTGAGCTTTTCTGAAATTGACTAATTTGAAACTGACACGGAGCGTTGCGTGCGGCAAACATTTCCTGCCAAAATATACGAAAAATTATTTGCGCACTACATTTGCATAATGACAAGAGATATAAAGTACTATTTCAAAAAATGAGCTTGTTCAAAAAAAACTTTTGGCGCCAAAGTGAGGGTAAAATAATAATAATTCTTGAAACGTTTTGTTTTCAATTTTCCTTGTGTCTGACAGTTTATTATTGACATTAAATAATTAATTTCACAGACTTGAACGCAAAACAAAATCCATTCCAGTCACATATTACTCACGTTATATATGTATATATATATAATGTAATATATAATATATGTATCGTATCTGCTTACAAATTATGCCAGGACACGACAAGAATTACACATCATAAAAGTTATTCTCATCCCGTCATCTTTATTATTATTATTACACATTCACAATTCTATGTCAGTACATTACATAATTTAACCGTAAATACTAAAAAGTATTCTAAAACATGAAGATCATATTAAAATCTGATAACGCATGGGTGACACATATTATCATCATTCATGCTACCTTGTAGTTAATAACAAAGGTCCTGTACACTATACTCATATTATATTGTATGTTGCTAGCATCTAGTTAAAAGTAATTTAAAATACAACGCATGTTACACTACCCTACTTTTTATATAATAATGTCCCGTACATATACATTCAAATGTACAAGTTTCTGTATTTATATATATTATAGTGCTCAATTTACACGGAAGGTACTCTGACAATGTACATGTTTGAATTGTAAGTTTTCTTTCTCGTTCTACGCCTACGCATTTTCAAATGTCATGTCGTCGTATAAAAGTCAAATGTCCACTGATTTTTGTTGCTAACTTTAACATTGCTAATTGTACTCTATTCCCTACTCCTATTCTTTAAATTCCTATTTAAATGTGGTAGTCCATTAATATATAATGTAGTAGTAAAATAGTCACATTGATAATTTATTTCAGATGGTAAATTTTAAAACAAACCTAACTTTTTTTCTTTCATTTTATAGAAAAATTCCAATAAGATATTTTAACAAATAAAGCATACATGTATTTTTTAAAAAGCCCTCATTTCATTTCAAAAATTACATAATCGATTAACAGGGCTAAAAATTGTGTACTGTCTTTAAAATCTCTACGACATATTTTGTGTACCACATGTAATCAATTACACACCAATCTCATCATTACACATAATAATAATAATCTGTTTGTATTAAAATTTATTACCAATTTTTATTTCCTTATCGCACAATAACCTATCTTGCTAGTAACTACACCTCTCGCCGCTTCAACTTACAAAGGAATGCTGTTAACTTGTGAATGGATCACAATTACATAACTAATTTACAGTAGATAAAATATTGATAAAAATCCGAATCTCAGTAATAAAGAATTGTATAAAATTGACCTATATGGGTTGATGGTCAATTACTTAAATATGCGTTTTAATATTACGTATTACTTTACTATAAATAGTTTTTGGCTGTTTTATTTTTGTCAAAAATGTATGGTTTACAACAAGAAAGTACATGGAACATATCCTAGAACAAAAATCTAGGAATGCAACGAATTATATACTAAAAAACAGTTCGATGGAATAAAATTGTTGGACTACAACGATTGATTGTCATTGGGTCAAACAAACTCTGCTGCTCTATTTAAAGAATGTTATAATAAAAGTGACTGAATGCTAACAGATGAAACTGCAACATATATGTTTTAAACCTTTTCGCAATTGAAATGTGAAACATGGCACATGAACTGCTTTTTTTCTTTCAAAGGAGTATTGTAGGCTTCCTGTGTCGGGTATTGAATATCGTCATTTACTGTTTTTTTGAAGTTGTAAACCTGTAATGAAGTCTGGAAAAAACTGATTGTTTGTTTGTATTTGTTGAAATACGTATATATAATTATTAAAAAAGGACGACGATACATTGTTTTGTAATTTTCATTTTTTGGAGAAGGTTGTATGATGACTCGCAGATATACTCGGATTATCAACACATTCATTCATAATAATAAATATAAATTAGTGATTAGTAATAAACTATACCAATATTATTAATTACAATGATCTTCGTTCCTTATGATTTAGTACAACTACTCGCATACTTTCAATTTAATTTATATGAAGGAATTCAAGACAATATATTCTTTGAACTAATTCTTTGAGATCTGACATGACCATTTTCTTTTTGCCTTAGTGAGTCAATATTATTACAGCTTTTCTCGCATCTACATAATAATAATAATAATATGGGTTATCATCTATCTATGGTATTTGATATCATTGATTGTTCACTTAGTAAAACGTACAAAGCTAACTAATAGGATAAATACACTCTTACAGCTAATCACATAAAAGTAAATGATGACATGCTCATTTCATAAAGAAGTCAAACGCGTCTTTAATATATTGTTGTACAATATCTGGATAACAATACAGCATAAATAAGTTATTCTTTATTTTTTATATAAATAATTTAATCGTTTGTGCTACCGGCGATGCTTGACCGATAGGTCAATCACGGATCAGGACACCCCGATCACAGGTGCAGGAGCTGGAGGATTGTTAGTGTTGTCGGACGACTTGGAAGAGTTCGAGATGGGGTTGTCGTTTGTGTCTCTTCTGTCGCCTCTCTCTCTATCACGACTACTACTTCCAAGTCGAGAGTGGGATTTGTGAGAGGAAATATCACCTAATGAGGAACTTGAACTTCGTCCGCTGCTTAAAGAGGATGCAGACGATGAAGACGAGGAGGAGGAGTTGCACTGACCCGTTAGTTGATTGACACTAAGAGGATTGTTGATATCGTGGGGATTTGCTCCCACAGGGTTCCTCCTTGGAAATGCATCCTTGAGACCCATTGGGAATGGAAAAGGTATATTAAGGTTCGAAGCCGCAGAACTGTTGAAAAGGTGACCTAACCCGAATCCTAGATTTGGTGATGGGCCATGGTGGTGATGATTATTTTGGAGGTGATGATGATTGGAAAATTTAAGTGATGATGAAGAAGGGGAAGGAATTGATGAAGATGATGAAGAGAGGTGCGGAGAGTTCATGCTGCCATTGTTCGTACTGACAGAATTTGAATTAGTACTGTTGGACGCTGTCGTGGTTGTAAAATTTGCGGAACTAGAGACAGGTCGATCGTCCGACAAAGAAGGTGTCATTGGCGATTGCAGACTAGGAAGGGAGACAGCTGGACTTGCTAAGCTCGCTGGTGAAGGGAGAATCCCAGAAGGACTTGTTAGGGCTGGAGAGGGAAGAGACATTCCTGGAGATGTTAACGACATTCCTAAAAGAAAATAAAATACGTTGATGGCACGGTTTGGTAATTAATTTCAAGAAACTAATTTGCAAATTATATTTGTATTTACCTGGAGAGGTGAGGCTAAAATTGGGACTCATTCCCATATCCGAGGACTTGCCATCCAAGTCCGAATCCATTCCTCCTTTGGAATCAGGACTGCATGCTTCTCCAGCGCTACCTGCTGAGCCAAGGTTATCATCGGGACTATTAACGTTTGTAGCGTCTCCATTTCCTCCTTCCAAATATCGAATGCACTTTTTCTTCCTCCTATAAAAATTTAAATAGATATAAAATTGAAATTTAAAATATTTGCATTGACAGAGTTGATTGAAGAAATAAATTTCTTAAAAAATCAAAAGTTGCTTCATGCAAATTTTAACATGCAAGCCAAGTTATAGCTTCAGGCTCTATAAAATGACCTTATGTGCTAATAACCAATGTTCAATATAAATATATATCATAAAAATTTTTAACAGAAAGTCATGCGATGTGTATAAATCAAGTTTAAAATACAAATCTAATTTAAGATACCATTTTGACATAAACTTATAAAAAATAAATTTCGTAAGACTAAAAAACTTTAACTATTCTTACAATTTACAACATAAAATGTACTATGCAAATCTAGAAAACAAAAATATTGTTGAACTAAAAACGGTTGCAAAAATACTCGACTGACATTTTATCTAATTTCTAATACCTCTTATTCGAAAGAATATCTTGGTTGACCTTCATTTTTAACGCAGTTTGGTTGAAACCATTTTCTTCTTAAATATCGCTAGTGTTAACCTGACAGCTAGTTATTTAAGATGAGTAAGTGATAATTTTCTAAAATCTACCTACAAAAGAGTGCATCGCAGTAACACTACATTTTTTGGTTTGCATTGGACACGCCGAGAACTAAAATATGGACACTGGTGTTTTGGAAGGTGTATTTGGTAGAAAAACTTGGCAGCAGGTGGAGTTCCGTTATCCGTTACATAGGACTCGTTGAAATCGGAGAGAATTATATATCACAGACAAATGAAACTCATGAATGAAAACAATATTTTGGCATCCACGAGAACCCCCTTTTTGTTATTAGCATTATTCATAGTAATCACAATTCATATGAAACTATATCTCCCTATTTACACAACTACTTTGATAATGACTTTCTAGTATGGCCTGAGTTGGGGAAACATTTCAAAAGCTGGCAGCTACAGATTCACATAAGTTGGTTCCGGAATTGGGGAAGGGACGGCAACCCCTCCTCCGTGACTATGTCCATGAAGGGCACCATGATTGTGACTGCTTCCATGACCAGAAAGTGATATCTGTGCATGTGCATGGGATAGTGAGTGTGGATGGTGTGACTGTGGAGGGGGTGGTGGTGGTAGAGAGGAAGAATTATTTGTCCCGGGAATTGAACCCATCATGCCACCTAAACTAGTGTTCCCAGTAGTACCAGTATTGGATGAGGGATTCTGACAACTATTTCCCTGTTGCTGTGCATTATTATTATTTGAGTGCCCATTGTTAAGTGATGAGACTGCTGAAGACGCTGACACAGGGGCTGACATCAACCCATTGTTATTTGCAGCCACTGCGGCAGCAGCAGCTGCACTGCTCATTCCATAACCCGCTGCAGTTAGAAGATTCAGAGGACCTCCATGACCTTGATCCGGGCTGCTTACGTACACGCATATACACAATACACGGTTATTTGTAATTATACTGAGATTATCACTTCATCACAACAAAATCATCATTATCATCATTCCTTTCCAAGTTTAATGTTCCTTCTGTATCTTTCTCTCAAATGTGTATTTTTTGAGTTTTTCCAAAATCAATGTATAAATTTATAGTAATAATAATGTTTCTACAAGTGTATTTAGGATATTATATTGGGCAACTTCCGCAATCAATTCTAACCAACTTACGAACTTCACACTTGTCACTGGAATGTATATAGGCCAAGAAGACACGGACAAGGAAATTAAAACAAATAAATAAAAAAATATTCTCAGAGCTACAAAGGCAAAAAACTTTCTAAATTCTATTATATTTTTGTACATGCATAAACATAAATCAAGTAACTAATAATAATAATAATAATGTAAATATAATAAAAATGTAATTGTAGTACACTTTCTATAATAGTCTATATATCGTACGACATATCAATTATACTACAGACTATTTCTAAAGATCACACTTTAGCTTTGCATAAGTCATAAACACGGCAAAGCTGTACCAAGTTGATTGCAACAATGGCTTTTACTACCAGGCTAATATTTTTTTACAAATCTATAATTTAAAAAAATACTGATATTACTGACTATAAATATATAGAACTGTAATAACGTAAAAAAAACTTTTACACTAAAACTTTGGGATAATATATATAACATCTAGTGAACCAAACGTGAGTTTCAGAAAATGTGTCATGCCAGCCAGGATAGTCCAGACTGTCGATAATTTCATTATCAAAGAATTATACAAAACTACAACATATCAAAACCGGAAGTGCCGAATGGACATATAAATACATTGATTTCGGACGTTTGAAAAAGCAAAAAAAGTGAATAAAAAAATAAAATGGCACGATCGTTCCAATAATGTTCATAACTTTTCCAGTATATGATGATAATGATAAATGACATGTTGTGATACACAGCAAAAGCTCTCACTTTTCCTTTTTTTACTTTTTACTTGATTATATATATAAGGTCAACCAAAGATACTCACTCAGCCAAAGAGGTAGTCCTTTTTTTATATACAATGCTCAATTTTTTTGAATATACTTAAAATGCTAACAAACCAATTAAGGCAAAAGCTAAAAGTATTGTGCAAAGTTGCAAAGTTACTGCAGAGAGAGATGTACAACCATTTCTTTTACTATTGACATAAACAACACCGGAGTGTTGTGGGAAGACACATTTTCTGAAAATAATGCCCGTAACGTGCTGACTTCAATATATAAATATAATATATGCATCCTGTTCACATCCTCAGATTTAAACAATTTGATAAAAACTTACACAAGATATATTTTTATAAAGTGTGACATCTAACAACAAATAAAATAACTTGAAATATATAAGTAGCTGATAGCATGACAGGCAGAATGATAAAAATAGTAACTGATTTTCAAACGCAGTAGCCGAGCAGCAACATTCCTTTGTTACATATAAAAAACATTATTATTATAATTATCAAAAAATAAAATAAAAAATAAAATCAAACTGAAAATTTATAGCAAGCACATTCTCATTCCCACATCATTATTATTATATAACATTTATATGAAGACGGGAAAATAATTTCAAACAAAATGGCAAATTAACTTTGCTTAGAACGTCACGCTAAAATAACTTTTTTGCAAATTCTCAAGCGAATTTCCAATTAGATTTAATTGCAGTCGCAAATGTCGAAAGTAAATATAATAAGAATAATAGAGTAACAATTATAAATTTTTGTTCGTGTCTTCTCACAAATTAGGCCTAATTATACACTTTTTGCTTCCCGCTTTGATAATTATTACTTTTATTTAATTCAGTGAAAGTGAGACCTTTTGCATGGAAAGTCGGTCCCAATTTTTTTTAGTTTATATATTATTTGTGTTTGAAATATTTCGCATACAACCATTATACAGTTTTTTTTCTACGCAAAGGTTTTGTTTGATATGTAAATGTTACAAAGTTTTAGCCTTTCGAAAAAAATATATAACCCAATAATACTCTCTTAATAGACTCTCTGTCTGAACCAGACTTTTTTTGAAAAAGTGTTAGTGTGAATGCAGTGACTTTTACTGAGAAGAAATAAATGCAAAACAAGGTTCAATTAAATCTTACCTGCAAGGTTTGCACCATTGACTTTGTTGATCCAGGCCATATCGTGCCCGACACTTTTTCATGCTGTTGCCTGTAAAAGAAATTATAGGAGAAATGTTTTCATTAAAACCAAAAAACTAAGTGAGATTTTTGCGAGAGAACAAAATGCACAAAAGGACAAGTAAGTGCGAATAAGCAAAAAGCAGCGTGAGATATAATAGTAGTAGTAATAATAATAATAATAAAATAACGCAATGTAGGTAGGTATACGTAATGTATTCGTAATAACTGAGAAAGCTGAGTAGGGAAAGTTTGATAAGTTTGTGGTAAAAGTATATAGGAGATGAGAACAAGTTAGGAAATGGTTAATTCAACCGAAGAAAAAGAATATATATAACAATAATAAATTATATATCTGTACAAGAAAGGTATACAGTTATCCTTTATACAAGGATAAGATGCAATAATGTGGTTCAAATTCTGATTCATGTACTTGATCCATTCCAACCCATCGGTTTAAAGTGAAAAACCCTGACCACCCGAAAAATAGTAGTAGTAAGTATAGTAGTATATAAATGTGATAATAATAATAGTAACATATTTTTTGTAAGTAATTTTGTGTCAGTTAACCATTATCCAGTGTAGTAGGTAATAATAATAAATATAATAATAATAATGTTATTAAATCATTTTTTTATTTTTTTGTAGAAAAATAATACTTTCTTATTTTGTCATTATAATTTTGAAAGGGGTAATTTACGTGAGAAAAATATATACTTATATATATGGGAGCCCAGTTTCAAAAAAGCATATATATATAAATATAATATTGCTATATATGTATATTATATAAAGATGGTGAAAATGGAAAAACAAGCACATAAAAAGTCAAATACCTCCTGCTTCAAATTTCTCTTGTTTTTTCTTCCGCTTCTTTTCATGGTGAGTCCTACTTTGAGCACATGACCAATTGGGATACATCTGCATATGTAGTTGTCTTTCTTTACGTGCTAACTCGTAGTATTTCGCTTGTTCTTCTCGACCTAGTGCGTGCCACTATACATAATATAATATACAAAGAGTGCCCCATCATCAAACAAAAGAATTCAAGAGAAAATATATAACTTTTTTGTTGTATATAAAAAAATATCAGCATTCTTCTTGTTTGTAGTTTATATATTGTTAGCTGAACACTTTGCACCTCTTCATTATCAACTACTTACGAACGTTCTTTTTTTAGTAATAATAATGTTAAATAACTATTCATTTCCTCACATCATACAAAAATTTTATGCCACTTTCCTACTAAAACAATGACCCTCTTGAAATAAGAAGATCAACATGAAAACTGCTGAAGGAGCTTTTGTGCATTAACAGTTTAGTAAACAAATATTTTTTTCTTCCTTACCATTATTTTAACGCGTTTATTTGAACAAGCGAAACCATATTCTTTAGAAAAAATATTTTATTACTCTTACTGTTTAAAGGGAGCAAATGTAATAATTTTTAATGCCATATATATCTTTCTCTGTGACGATATAGTTTTGAATTGGTCTACGCTGAACTTATCATTACCAATGACGTAAAAATAATTTTTCTTTTTTTTCTCTAATATCAAGGGCTCTACTCTACCGATGGGTTGGTCGAACAACAACAACAATAATTATATTATTACGACAATAACAACGATACAGTTATTATTTTTTGCTGTAGCTGTATATTTGTTTTAGTAACACATACATACAAATAATTTGATATATATATATAATATATATTTATATAATATATTCTTCCTCTCGTTGTGAAAAAAAGGAGACAGAAAAAGGTAGGTAGGAGCAGTAGTATATATTTAATTTACAAAAAAATACGACAAAAAAATACAATATACACGCATTATATTGCATGATTACAACTGAGAGAGCACCATGATGCTTCGGAAAAAATGCACAATACCTCCATCGGAAGTTAAAGTCACATTATATTATTTTGTTAATCATATACTTATTATACACAGGGAACATCATTTTTGTTGTCTTGTAATAATATTGTTTTGAACGTCTACTATACTGATCATGATACAACAAAAAACTAGAAACTAATGAACACGTGAAAAATACCAACAATAATAACAACAACAACAGAGACACAAAAAAATAACACAGACATCCTTTTTAAAACTTTTTTTGTGCTTTTATAACAAAACAAAACATTTCTGTCGGTAGAAAAAGAGAAAAAAAATTAATGTTGCAAGACCAAAGAGCAAAAAAGTCTGTTTGGTGCAAACAAAAATAAATACGAGGAATTCTATAATAACATAAAGTTATATATATTTTTTTACTAAATATACATATTTTTATCATAATACAATACGTTTGTTGATAATTGAGGAAATGAAAATCAATAAGAAAAACTGTCTATGTATGCATATTCGTAGTTTAGTTGGAAAAAATGCCTGAACAAATCGGTTACAGGAAAATGAGAATGATAATATGAAATATTTTGCTACTACAACTGCTTCTGCCAACACAAGTGGCTTATTTTTCAAGTCTTGGCACAATCTAAATAAACCATTCATACGTTAACGAGCCATCCATTAAAAATTAAACATAAAAACGTCAACATGTTCTAGTGGATAGAAACGATGTGTATGCATGTTTTCAAAGAAAGAAACTATGAATCATTTTGAGTGAAACTCTTCTTCTTCTTGTTGCATTTTCCCCAAAAAAAACGATGTTCTTATTCAAATTCCCTGTCTTATACACGCAACAACAACATGGCAAAAAAATGTAGAAAAAGGTAGTAGCACCCCCAGCCACGTGTGATGTAACATATATATTATTATTATTATCGTCATCTTTATGATATCATCATCTGCCACCTTATGTACATCTACACATCTCACAAAAACTTTTTTGTGTATAAAATTCCGACGAATATACTTATCATCAACAACAGACAGAGAAGGTGCAAAATGTCGACTAGTAGATTGTACAAACAACACAGTACAATAATATAACAGTATCATATTTACCAGTAGTAGTGGTAGAGTATTTTTCCTGGCAAAATAACACAGGAAAAAAGCCCTACTTGTTCTAACTAGTATACAGTTTCCGCACTCGCCACATCCTCCTCATCACATCATCTTCATCATCATCACCACCACCATCACTGCTCTGGAAAGATAACAAGGGTGAAAAAGGAAGTGATGTGAATGGAAATTTAAATACAATACGCCCGTATGCCTTTTTTCAGTGAAAATACATCATACAAGATGTGTTGTTTTGTGGAAAAGTTGTAACTTTAATTTAATAACTTTAACATCATCATCCTCCTCATATATATCGACGTGTGAGAAGAAGTGCCGAATGCGGAAATCAAGACTTTGTTTGTAACTTTTTTGACAGGCTAAAGACTTTGCAGCTTACCCTCCTCCCGAGAATTTGGTTGATTGCAGCACTCTCCTTTAATGTACACTCCGCCACTACTTTCGCCCTCATTTCTTTCATGTACAACATGAAAGCGTTTAGAGGCTTTTTGATGTGCGGCTTCTTCTTTTCATCTACAGGCACACACCAAAAGCAAAATTTTTGATTATGAAATATGAGATCCAACAGCCAAACGCATCATCATATCACCATCCCCAAGTCAAGTCATCTGGCACACAAGCAAACGCTTTGTGCCGTGCTTCTCTTGAGTGGTTTAATGAATTGCTTGTATGTATGTTTAAATGTACAAAAATACATATAGAAAAAATAAGATAACTAGATTTTACTATCAACACATTCGTTACTCACTTTGACTATTTGAAGATTGTCCGGATTCGGAAGCGTTTTTGGAACCATGAGAGTCTGATGATTTTTGATCAGATAAACTAGACCTGAAAAAAATGTTTTTCAAAAAAAATTCATTTTAAATGGGTATACAAGCTCATGCATAATTTCTCATCTGTTGTAAGAAAGCGATAAGAGAAAGCATCTTCAAGGAAGCATACAAGTTAATATATTTTCTATTTGTATCCTACACAAATAGTGCTCAGTAACAACATTCTTATTAAAGTGAAAGCAGAAACAGCAAAATTATATATGCCTACAAATGAATGAATGCAGAGAGTAATGATAGTTGGTAATACAATAGAGTTGCTGAATGCACGAGTAAATTTCAATTCGACTCGCTCACACATAAATATAATTCTTCTCCTCTAGAAAATCGTACTTGTGCTCAAAACAGTAATGAATGCATACTTCAAAATGTAACAAGACAATTCGTTGGCCCATGAAAATTGAAAATGAGTTTCTAGTTAACAAATAATAATATTCCTGAGCGAACTGTGCACTCCCATTGTATTCTAGACAAAAAAAATTCCTGACGAGGAAACACACATTCCCATTTCCCATATATATAGATATATATTGTATGTTTGTGCACTCTACTTGCCACATCACCATACACAGTACACACACACACACACGCTTGAGACGAGGCTGGTTATTTATGTAGAGACACTAAAAAAATTTGATCTGCATATTATAGCTGAAGGCAGTCAGATAATAACGTAAAGACTAAATTATAGAGAGTTATATTTTTTGTATAATGTATGCCGCAGCATGCACGACACCTTTTAGTACTCTTTCCATTCAGCGCACAGCCTATAATCACGTTTTCAATACATTATTTTGTAATAAGACGACGAAGAAGAACGTTATTTCTACATCACTTATAACGCGATTCATCCTCATTTCTCTGAGCAGATCGTTTTTTTTTGTTCATTTTCTTTTTTTGTAAAAGGAATAAGTCATACTTTTCTCTATTTTCTTCAGCAACATTGAAAAAAGTACATTATTATTATTGTAAATACCTACATACACATGATGGTACTTTCTTGCAATGGGTGCATTATGCCATTCATCATGCTTTTTGTGTGTGTGTGTACAATATCTTCATAAAATGTATGTAGTCAGCAGGCACTAAACTAGAAAAGTGTTCTCTTCTTCGCCATGATAATAGTATGGTGAGCACATTATGGAAAGCCAATTTGCTAGTAAATAGCTATAATTTGAGCAATAAAACCATTTTCAAATTAACCTGAAACATGCAAAATATGATTATGCGGATTGCTGCATTTTTATCTTTATTGGTTTTTGTTGTTTGTGTGAGTGTGTGTGTGTGTATGTGTGAACGACAAAGCGTCATCATCTCATCATCATCATATTATCCTTCTTGGCATTATAATGTCTTGTTCTTGTTATGGCTGCTGCATGCAAAACCTACGTGTAATGTGTCGTTACTCTAGCATGAAACATGCGCTTTAAAACAAGTGAAGCGTATACCAAGCTCCATTAAACAGAGGGTCATTATAAAGTCTTGTGGAATTGAATGAGTAAAAAGAGCTCAGATGAATGAACTTGAAAAAAAATATATTAGTATGGCACTTGCTAAGGTATGTAATTGACTTGAAATCGTGTGATTGCGGTTCAAAAAGTAAAAAAAAATGAGAATTATTTTTTTTGCGGAATAAAATACATAGCAGCTGTATATTACAGTATTTAATCTCTTTTCTATATTATGCTTTTATGTACCTATGACTTTGATCAAGATGTGATGAGTGAGCATCGTGTTTCGAACCGACTAAATGGTGGCCTAATCCTGGATGCGGAGGGAGACCAGACCCGGGAAGAAGACCTCCCGCTGAGAATCTATAGAACTCGCTATAGAACATAATTTTCAAAAGTCAGAATTGGATTTCAATTTTATATTAAGATTCAGATAGCGTAAATAATCTCAGCAAAACATCTTGCGTGTCCATCACTTACCTTGGGAGAGAGGAAGGTGGTATTGACAGTGGGGAAGGGTAGTTTCGGAAACCTGCGGATGCAGCAGCATTTCCAGCGTTCGAGATCGAGTACATACTTTGGTGCCTGTTATAGACAATCATGTAAAAGTAAGAAATACGTGAGATATCTGTCTATCAGGAATTTTTTTGTACGACGAGAACAATGATTTTGATGGCATATTGTTAACCAGTTCGTTACTTACCATGACGCAGCAACCTGAGATGCTTCGGGTAACCCTGAGTATGGATACTGGACTCCAAAAGGGTACATAGGAGAACGAGACAGTCCTGGAAGAGAATAGAAAACAAAAAAAAACGAATGTCATTATTTTGTCGACACTACAAGTTTCAAACGCCTTATAATTAGATAGGTAGATTGATTTGCCACCACCAACTAATAGTTGAGTGCAAGTCTACTTTTTTGTTTCGTCATAATTATTCTTATAAATATTATTAACACGTCATCATTGATGGAGACTATAAACTTTAGCAGAAGACAAAGTCATAGTCATATCTTTTAAACATGCAACGTAACGTACTTTAGCATAATAATAATAGCAGTATGCCGTTATCACATCTCGTAGTCAGTAATAAAATAAGAAGCTAAACTTTAGATGCGGTATTAACTGCCCATAAATATGCAAACGCGTAGTACCAGCCACCTTCAAAAGCGTGCTTCTTTAATCTTGTTGAAAACTTAACGATCTATTTACATACAATGAATACTCATGGTTCATAAAAAAATAAGTACACATTTTCTAGTTCGTCGGTCTCCCAATCAGAGCCGCCTTCCATGATTGAGATACTAGCTTGCCAAAAAATCCTGCTAGCATTTGAAATGCTATATATTACATCGAAATACTATAAGAGTAGAAAGATATTATACATGTTGACTTGGCATGCCCTTACTAGTAAATATATTAAAGATACATAGCATTATACTAGTTTTCATTTCAACAAAGAAAGAATAATATAGACAGTGAAACGACGTAATTATGCAATGACATTTACTACACTTCAAATACTGCGCGCAGCCATGCCAAAACTACATTCAGTGTTTGGAAGTGGTTATTTGTGCGCCCATGTACTACTCCTGTACCTACATATTATGTAGGTCTCTCCTTGGCTTTGTTGTCTATAACTGCTTATCTAACAGAAGTATCGACAGAATTCCATTTGGCGAGCCGCTGCTCTTTTTCCACCATGAAATATATATGTGTAAAAAAATATGTTACAATATGGAATCCACTAGTGGTGTGAGTCAAATGAAATTAACGTAAACATTCCTTTAGCCACTTTATGTAAACAAAAAAGGTTTCGAGAGCCTCTACTCTTGTGTTGATGCTTCACTAAAACAAAAAAGCTACACCACCGAAATGATTTTATACACTAGTGGTGTTGTTGCAAAGTGAGGAAAATACATATAGCTTCTGGAGTTTCCTGGTATTTCTTTTTTGGCTCAAAAAATTTATAATGAAAGTGGATAAAATGAAGTTAAACAAAAAGCGTCAGATATAAAAATGATAATGCATTATATAATCATCATCATCATCATGATATGTCGGTGGTGAAGACGGTTAAATGCGGCTCATTTTTCCCAGAGATTTCTGTTTGCATCTTTTTTAAGTATTGAATTGATGGCTTGTGTTTATTAGAAAGGATAGCTGTGTGGGCTTTTTATGAGGATAAAGAACAGAGAGAGTAAATTTAGAGCTTGTGTTGGTTTGGTGCTAGAATTTGTCAGTAGAAACAAGAAGGAGTGAACTTGGTTTTCTAAAAACTCAAACTGGTCGATCAAGTGGAGATATTATGAGAATGATGTGATGTGATGATGGCATAATATATTATAGTGGTTTGTACAGTCAGCACTTTTCATTGTTTTTACCATTCATCGATTTTTTCTACAATAAAAAGTGTATTACCGTATATATGTCTATATAATCTATATCTTATATATATTATTAGTGAAAGCATGTACAAAACTGTTCAAATGTTCTTCAAAAATCCACTCTAGTTTTTTTCCACCGAAACAGAATTACAATTTACAATAGTTTGCTAACACCGTCTCAGCACAATGTTGATTGTGAAAGATAA
The DNA here is from genome assembly GCA_027743785.1 of Sinhomidia bicolor. Lineage (NCBI taxonomy): Eukaryota > Metazoa > Arthropoda > Collembola > Entomobryomorpha > Entomobryidae > Sinhomidia > Sinhomidia bicolor. The sequence continues at coordinate 2,300 of JAHZMT010001749.1, read as the reverse complement.
TGTATAGTTAAATACAAGGTTTTAAAATATATATACTTTTTCACGTTTTAAATTGCAATCATAGCTTGTACATATTACAATCCCTTCCTGCATATACATGCATAGCGGTGGTACAATGTTTTGCCTTTGCGGGGAAAGTTTGACTTGCGGTACAATTAAGCAACTTGGCTTTAAAAATAAGAACAAGCTTTTTTCGAGTAATAATAATCCACCTTACCTTTTAGACAACATTGATCATCATCATCATCATCGTATGCTTGTTAACCCAAGTATAATGTGTATTACAAATTACTTTTTTCTCAACGTTGGACAGAAAAGCCACTTCATTTTCCCAAGCTTCATGTTGAACACACTTCAGCCCGGCCCGATCAACCAAGCGAATACAACAACTTGAGTTTCAAGTGGCCTACTGCATTTGGCTTGAGGGACTGTCTGAGGGAAAACTATGCTAACCCTTTCCCATTCGTTCTTACCACCAACAACACCAGCAAAATATGTATTACTTCATTCTCCACGTAATAATAATAATAATATGCATGCATTCAGTATCAGTAGAAGCATAGTAGTTTGTATAATATTATGTATTTTGTACATAATACCTATATGGTCACACTCTCGTGCTTGCGATGATGGTGGATAAGTGTATGAATGAATGCCAACAGCATATCTCTAGAAAAGTCTGTGTTTCTCATTCACTTTAAATATACTAATACCTCACTGCCACCACTACATATTTAGCGAAGGAGAAGAGAGAAAAATGCTTGGATTTAGAAAAAAATTCACATTCTATCTCTCACAATCAACACTCCTCATCATCAGTGCGATAGGATGAAGAGAAATAATATATGACGATGAATTTTAGAATGGATATCCACGAGGCTCCTCTTTTGGATAATGATAATTACTTGCTAACAACTTTGCATCGACACGTGTTCACCGGATATGCACATATTATATATCGGTAACTAACGACAAGTAAGCCTTTCAGCAACAATAATGATATACATATTATTATTCTTGCAGTAAAATCAGCATCACAAAAACCTTAACAAGAGTTTGATGATGTCGACTAAAAGTGTAGAGGGAGAAGAAGGAGAAAGAAAGGGAAGGAAGGACTGATAAAAAGCTGCATGGTTTTCGGTTCTCCCATGACAAACCTTTGGAGGCAATTTGCACAACACTTTCATTCTTCAAGCACTTGGGAGACTGTTCATAGAGTACCTCAAAATATCCATCCAGAGAGTGTATACACAGGACATGTAGATCAAGTGCCTCTTGCGCTCGCATGTAATTCCCAAGACCTATTTCTGTAACTTTGCGAAATTTCCTGTTGTACTTGTACTTTATTATATTCAGCTTTTTCCGTATTGCTTGAGTTTTACTTGGCTTGCTGCTCGCAAGCATGCTACACGAGACCATGAGAGTGAATTTCCATATCTCTGAATTAATCTTAGGAGTAGCGTGATTAAGAGTGCCAGACTTGAATGGAAATTTTTAAAGATATGATATTATATAAGTTATACATACGTAAGGAATATTCAGTAAAAAAACTGTATGTACGTAGTATAGCTTTGCTACTCGGTCTAGCACGACATATGCTTTCCTTGTTTTTATAATATTTAGAATAAAACTGAAAATGTGCAGAGAAAGAGAGTTCTTGTAGCAAGCTTTTCATATTTCCCCATAAAGAAAGAAAGCACGGGAGTCTCTCCATATACAATCCAGAAAAAAAATTGTCGCAACTTCAGGGACTTGGCAGAATAATTAGTGTAACAGGAGAACAGGGATGGCAACGTGATTCACAGTGCTTTATAACGATCCCTTCAATAACTCATTCGTATGCAAGAGAAAGCCCGAGAGGGATTGAAATTAAGACGAGTGAATACGCTTGGTACATCAGAAATGTTGTAATCAATGTAAACAAAACAAATTTTAAGCTCTATGTGCCGCTATAGTATGTACCGTGTATATTGAATATACATTTACAAGTTTCTCTATAAGAAAATTTTAATGATCGTGATGCTGAGAAAAATGGCGCAATCATTTCCAACTATGTATGTACATACATACATACATAAGTAGGTATACATACTATACATATACGTTTATATGTGTATATAATGTAGTTCAAACACATGATATTTTACTTTATTGCTTGCAACCCTCCCTATGATATTGTTCATTAGCTTGACAATCATGATGATACCCATAGTACTTGGCTTATCAAATTAGAACCAATAGAGTGCACCAGTTTGCCAACTAGTAGACAATTTTCCAGATTGAGTTCATATTGGCATAAA
>JAHZMT010001748.1:0-16121 GCA_027743785.1 Sinhomidia bicolor | reverse complement strand
TTAATGATTTTGAAAGTGAGGATTAGCAAAATGCCTTGATTTTTATTTATTATTTAAAGAATCAAACTCTGACTTACACATTGCCAGTTGATAAAGCGTGAACACAAAAAAGCATGAGTACCTATGATCATAAGGTAAGTTATTATATATATGGTACGGTAGTATTTGTTGACGTGTTGGACTATTTGTTGACATTAACTCAAATTCATTATGCTAACTTGCTAAAAGCAAACCTGCTATATCAACTATTAAAATACATATGTAATTTGATTGATATGAGTTTGCTATTTTATCAGTGAGAGTTACATGCATGTATGCAGATACACTTCGTTTCACTCTACCGCATACAAAACCACAATCGTAAGGTAAGTAAGCAGTAGTTTATTTTTATATGTAATTGTAAATTGATATGGATAGCAATCGTTGCACAAAAAGGAAAACTTTTAAATGAAAGCAATGAAACCACAATATAATATTTAAACTGGATTTTGTGATTTCGCGACTTTACAGCCAAAATAAAATTTAATAAAAAGACTTGCAAGTTGTTTCATTTCTAATGAAAAGCGTTTTTACTTATTACGGCAAAAGTTGCTTAAAATGATGATGGGAAAATATTCATTATAATTATTTAGTTCAACAATCATTGTCTAAATTAAAGATTCGTGCAAATATACATTTGTCATACTCAAATTTTTAAAACTTTGAAGACAGCAAGGCTTTGAAAATATTTTAATTTTAAATAAACTTTAAACCTTGCGCATTATAAAAAATCATAGATAATTTCATGTAATAACTGAACTCGTTTGTTTACAGTGATGATGGCTTTGACGTGTTGAATTTTTATCATTATCCTTTTATTGGCGGCATGATTGATATATGTAATATGATATGTGTACAGGTGCTACTATGTACAATATGTATAGCTACTATTGGCAGTTCCTATCGATAACCATTTAATGATGCAGTCAGAGGTATGTGACCTATTCCTCTGGTAAACTGTGTTCAACGTTTAAGCAGTTATAACACTTTACACTTGACTATACTATACGGTAGTCACACAGTGAATCTGTCCACCTGCATAAATGAAAGTAAAGGAGACATACAATATTTTAGAGAGTGGATCTTGTTAAGTCGCTATCACCGTTAAATAAAGTTGTAAGGATGTTGTGAATTTTTCGTCATTACTTAATTACAAGAAGGTGTATGCTGCAGGCAGGAAAAGGTGTGAAAGACAGGTAGCTACAAATTATATTATGACAAGAAATCATGCAATGCAAAATTCATTAAAATGGAATAATCACAACCACAACTGCGAAAAAATAAATTGAGGGTGAAATACTTATGATTGTATTATATTGTGAAGTAGGTAATGGTAAAGAAGTTGTCTGCAATGTCACCGTTCAAAATAATGAGGGTCTTAAGGGCTCGGTAATGTAACAAAAACATGTCATTTTTATTCACTAATTAGAGCTTTAACTTTTGAATAATTTCAAATTTAACTAGCTAAATATATTTACAATTTTCACGTTTACATATGCATAAAAAGCTTTTTCAAAGCTTGTAAATACTTATAGATATTAATAATAACACAAAAATACTGACCATGAAATATTTTCAAGGTCTCCAGTAAAGCAAAATGCTTACAAAACTGACTCAGTTCCCACTCAAAGTTTTAAAATATTAAAAGTATATTAAATTGTACTAAAAATCACGGCTAAAACTGATTGCTAACCACATCCACGTAAAATGGGGCGTCAGCAAGTTTGTACGGCATGCAATGGCAAACGAGGATGTCTCCGTAGATAACTTTTTCTTTACAGCGTTGATCCATCGAACATTGGTTTTCACAATGAATTGGGTCACAGTCCTCAGGGATGTACTTTTTACCCTGTGGGGAAAAATATAATGAAACAAGAGCACATTAGTTTCGTTATTTTTAATGATTTTATACAGCTGCCACTGAAATACCACTTTCTAAAATACTCTACTTGACATGACAATTTGCGTGTCGGCGTTCGTTAATAATATTGCGTGTGAAATGCTTTTTTAAGTGTTTCTTTTCTTACCTTAGTTTTTTCCTTACTGATGGATTTGCACTCTGAATCAGTCACCAGGTTGAGTAAAAGAACAGTAATCAACAGGGTAGCAAACATGATGCGAAAAGTTTGTTTTCTTGATGATGACGAATACATGGTTTCAAAGTACTGGGATAATTATATTTTTTGCAGAAATAAACAGAAAACTTGTGATATTCGTCACTGGTATTTAACTGTTCGGTTTTAAAATAATTTGATTGCAGTTTTCAAAAAACACAAATGGAACGTAAATGAATATTTATTTCAATATTAATAAATATTTGATCGTTAATTGGTCAGAAAATGTGGAGAAGAGTTATTACTTAAACAACTTAAGCAGAAGTCTTAGTAAAGAGTGATGAAAATCCAAACAAGAAGCTAGCTTTAATATGCAAACTTGGTCTGGATAGGAGACAATGAGTAAAGGACCTGTATATAAGTGATTGTAAGCTTTGTGTACTAGTACTGGATCATAATATGATAATAATACTCGTATGTACATATGCATGTACTTTACGTCTAGTACCTTTGTACACAAAGTAATTCGTCTAATCCTTCCAAACATCCTACCCGACCGACAGGCACTGACCGCGGCTAGTGCGGCTAACCAAATACATGATAGATAGCAGGCGCTAAAAGTAATGAAAAGACGAAGGGTCATAGTTTTCTTGGTAATTGTAGCAACTTTATATAGAAAATAGACACCAGACGACTTAAAAATGGTGAAAAGTCTTGTTCTGTAAATACAGAGACAAAGCTTTTAGCACAGTTAGGATGGTGGTGGTGGGTAAGTAATCAAGCAAGTCGATTATTGTAGTCAATGCTTGCCGCATGTCGTCTTTATTTTAATATTTTTAACCTGAGGAAAACCGGAGATTATTTTATTACACAAATACAGTTTATCACTCTTGTAAACCATTTAACACAATATAAAACTACGAGTACTGAGAGACATTGCCACTACCACCCGACGTCTATCCGATTGTATATGTCTGTACAACAAAACGATTATTGTGTTTTGTATATTTCGGAAGTAGAAGGAAGGAGCCACGAGCCAAAAACCTTTTATGATGAACAAGCATTTGTTTTTGCGGTTTGGTGAATTGTGGTGGAGTCATGTGTGCCAGTAGTAAAAATATTGTTTGAAAATCACTAACCTGAGGAAAACCGGAGATTATTTTATTACACAAATACAGTTTATCATTCTTGTAAACCATTTAACACAATATAAAACTACGAGTACTGAGAGACATTACCACTACCACCCGACGTCTATCCGATTGTATATGTCTGTACAACAAAACGATTACTGTGCTCTGTATATTTCGGAAGTAATAAATAAGGAAGGAGCCACGAGCCAAAAACCTTTTATGATGAACAAGCATTTGTTTTTGCGGTTTGGTGACTTGTGGCGGGGTCATGTGTGCCAGTAGTAAAAATATTGTTTGAAAATCACAGAGATTTTAAGAAAAGGGTCAAGTCGGTAGAAGATTCTTACTATATGTATCTGTATGTGTTTGCATGTAGACTTGATCGGACTACATACATATGGTGTAAAGTGTAAATATTGAAAAAACTTATAGCCTGAAATTGTCTTTATTTGGTGGTGGATATTACAGGTAGTGAATAATTTATTTATAATATAATATTAACATTCAATAAATTAAGTAAGCTTTTTGCACAATTTTTATTCATCCTCAGCATTCTTCTGCAAATGACTAAAGCCAAAGACAGGTCCCGGAACATTGGACTCTTTCCCAAACCCGGTGCCTGTAATCTTTTTCTTCGTTTTCTTTTTCTCGTTTGCTTGATTTGCATCATCTTCCTCGCTGGAGCTCTCTCCATCATCGCCTGGTCCATTAGCACCATGAGGTGGCCTTGGTCTATCGAATACAAGTCCTTCCTCTGAAGTGTCTTCTTCAGACGTTGTACTCTGGTCGTCGTCCGCCGTCTGCTCCAAACCTGAACCTTTATTCTCCTCCGTTTTCTTTTGCTCCTGTTCTCTTTTCTTTGTCAGTTTATAGCTATCCGACTGCAACTTTTTTCTTTCGTACGGGTTTTGGAGAATGTGGTCAAACTCATCGTCTTCCCAAACGCTAGCGCTAGCACTGTCATTTGATGTGTCTACGATTCTTAGTCCATTGTCTCCTGTTGGTCGATTCATTACCTCGTCCAGAATATGTGTAAAATCTATCGGCTTTCCATCCTTGTCAAATTCTATAGTGTAATTATTTATTCTTTCGATTGCCAAAAAAGTCGCTTGTAAAGTTCCCGTGTAGTTTCGGGATTTTATTAAATAGCCAACCATTGGAAGCACTTTGTTTGAAGTGTAGGAAATTGTACGCTCGCGTTCCAGGGAGGATGATATGAGGACCAACATTTGCTGGTAGTTGAAAGGACAACTGTGATCGATTAAACCGTTGACGCATTGAGCGTCACTCAACAGTTTTGCTCGGAGATCAGTTTCCATTCTGAGTCTATCAAGGGGTGTCAGTGGTCTTGGAGCATTGGAAGCAAACTATTATAAACAAAACAATAGTCATCAGTAAAAGTTGTTTCTTTAATATTAAGAGCTTTGAGTACCTTTTTAAATGGTTGACGCTTTTTACTCTTCAGGTTTTTTCCCGCTGACTTGGCCTTTTTGTCTTTTGCACTTTTCGTTTTAGCTGAGACCTTCTTTGATTGTCCACTACGTTTATTAAAAATGGAGTACCTCTTTACCCGTCCAGATCTTTCATTTTGAGGTAGACGGTCATCATCATCGTCATCATAATACTCCTGTGCATCATCCGCTTCGTAATCCACTTCGTTGGAGTCATCATCATACTCATCATCGTCCTCCGCAGGGGTTTCAGGTGTCTTGATACGCTTTGTAGCAGGCGCGAGTGTTGTAGATGTTGTTGTTGGCACTTTTTGTGAGCGTAATTTTCTGAAAACAAGAAAAGATCATCTCAAAATTTACAATAAAATAGGTATTTGCAAAACTAAAAAAATACAAAAGTCTGACTCACGAAACGGCATTTTTTAGTAAAAACGCAAAATCATTGGCTGTGCTGGTTCTAACACTAGGTTGCTGAGGTGGGTATGTATTTAGACCGCAAACAACTTGTGAAAGACAGTCCAACGGATCCTTTAATTGCAAGAAACGAACTTCTCTTGGCCTCCGATGATGAAAATGCTCCCTAAAAGTTTTTAGGTACTTTTCATGGAAATTCAAAGGGACAATTTGAGCACTGGATCTTCCCACAACATGATGTCTTTTTATTGCAGATGCCGGCAGTGAGTGAACAGCTAAAACGTATGCAAAAGAACAAACCCACAAAAAATGTACAGGTAAAATTAATGATAACCATCATTTAAAAAAATAAATACTGTGTGTTGTCAATTAATTATGGTACCAAACAGCAAGCCAGGTAAAATTGCTAATACTGCGATTTGATGCATTGCCCTTCCTTCTTACTCTGGTGGGTACATCTAGCAGCTGCTGCCTAAGTGCTCGTCTGAAATGCAAATAGAATTTCAAGTAGCTATACTTTTTCCAATTGTTTTAGATTTAAAATAAATTCGAGAAAAGTAAATTATCTGTGCACAACACGAGTAAATTTACTTACCACAATGTCACGAGTTATTACCTGCCTATTGATGCCTTAACTTTGACTGTTCCTTGCACGCAGACAGAAGTTAACTTCTCATGTAACACAACACACACTGTTGAACAATAAACATTATGAGCAGGATGAACTAATAGTGACAATTTTAGCTTAAAGCATGTACAAACTATATAATACAGAATACCTTTTTAAACCTGCAACAGAAAGGGAAAAGTTTGAAAATTACGTATTTCTCCTATTTGTGTAACCGGCAGTCCGTGACAAAGTGCGATTATATGACGAACATCAGTAGCAATTAATCTTATTGGATAAACTGCAGTAATAAATAATCAGTTTTATGACGATAATGACAGGAATGCAAATTTAATAACATTTAATGGTTTACAACCTTGTAAGTTTGCACTTGTAGAGCAACCTCTCTAGTTGATCTAATTATCTTGCATAAAAGAAAGTGTTTTATCATCCCACGACAAAAGTGAGATGACACCACGACTGAGTCACCACGAATCCTTTACGCACGCCAATTTTGCTACTGTTACGTTTGTCAGTGACTTCGTGACACAACTTTGAAATCAAACTGATGCAAATAAGCAATAGGGTTCATCTTCCTGTAGTCATCATCATGATCATCCTTTTTTTATAAATTCCAATAATAAATTAGCACGCTAACACGACAATTGAAAATGCAGTGGTTGCTGTAAAAGAATCCCTGTTGGATATCGACACGTAAGACTATCGTATAATGGTAAAATATATGATCTTTTACAAATTATAATGTAATATTGTTACAATACAGTTGCATTCAGGTAATCTTAGCATATATTATGCAGAGATGCTTTAGCTAACTATTTAAAAAAAACTGCTATTTCCTTCTTTGCAGTCTTATCATGCCTTACTGCTTACCGGTTTTCAGTACTATTTACAATCATTGGTGCAAAAGAAAGTGAAATTGATTGTTGCATTGCATTGCATGATGTGAATTACCTTTACACATCATTATCGTCATGTAAAGTGTAGGCATATTATTAATTATGGGGAAACTAAAACATATCATCGGTAGCGGTACTGTACCATTTCCATTTTTTGATAATTTGCAATCAAACAAAATAAAACGCCTTTCTTCTTCTTCTTCCTTGCTGTACTACAAATTATCCCCTCGGCGGACGGACACTATCAATATTATCAGTGAGCAAGTTTTATAGCCTACCTTTCCTATGTGATATGATTTGGTTGAGCTTTTAAAGTTTACTACCACCAGCAGTCAATGACACTGAACTTGATTTTTTGTCTTGTTTATTTTTGCTTTACAAACAAACTTGATATAAGATCAGATCAAATATTTATATACTATATACAGCAAGTTAAAAGTCTAACTAAAAAAAATTTTTTACACGCTGCAAGATGACATTGACCCACAAAACGATCCAGTTATTGACAACTTTACTGTTTTGTCGTCAACAGTTTAAAATTACTATAAAGTCAGTATACGCGATGGATTCACAGCACATGATTAAATGCTCATACTATACCTAATAACCGTCCATCATACACATGTCATAATACCTGGTGACTTGGTGAGAGTCTTAAAATAAATAAAATAGTAATGTTTTAAAGTAGAAATGTATGAAGTTTATGGGAGATGCAAGATTGTCTTTTTCTAAATGCAAAATTGTATATATAAACCACTGCGACTATATGGCAAAGAATTGAAATGCCCACATCTTTTATTCTTTTCAACATCACAATTCACAACCTTGTGTCAAGTAACTTTTTTTCATTTCATTTACTAAACATTTTATCTTCCCACTGTCTACAACCTTAAACTTCTTAAGACCACATACTTAACCACAAAGCAATTTGCCGTTTTTTTTCTCCTCCTTTACAAACACTCAAACATACACACACATAGCACGAGTTGCAATTTTGCACATAGGTACTTACAAAAAACGCAACCGGTTTCATTCAGAAACTCAAATCGTTGCAACAACGCGTGTAAAAACTGCAAATAATGCCTCTCGTTTATGAGGTGAACCTCATCATCATCAACTACTACAACTTGTGTGCATCTCCTACTACTACGACCACCAATTTTCGCATTTTTTTCAGCAAAAAATTATTTGGAACACTTTCCCTTACTCATAAGTTGTCTTTTTTCATATAGAAAGATTTATACGGATTTTGTTGCGAACTATATGAGAGTTCAAGAGGGGGTAGTTACAAAGGCGCACATAACAATGTGTGTGTGTTTGTCTTTTGAAGGAAGAAAAAAAACGAATTTATATTGTTGATGTTAGCAAACGATTTTCAACTAGTATTTCAAGTTTACTGAGTAACCGGTTGCGTTTTTTGTAAGTACCTATGTGCAAAATTGCAACTCGTGCTATGTGTGTGTATGTTTGAGTGTTTGTAAAGGAGGAGAAAAAAAACGAATTTATATTGTTGATGTTAGCAAACGATTTTCAACTAGTATTTCAAGTTTACTGAGCAGCTATTTTCTTTCTCTTGTCTTTACAAAAACTACCATTATATTATATTATTTTGTACATAATATTCATACTTTAAGTATTAACTATTCTTGTTAGATGGGTTTTTTCATCGTCTTCTAGCCCTATCTCAGCTAGAAGAGTGAAAATAAAAATTTGTGAAATCTACTGCAGCATATATAGTCGTAGTAATATAATGCTGTTAGAAAATTCGTCACTAAGAATCCCTGAACAGTTTCCCTTTTTTATTCATTTTCATTTTCGTACGTACATGATTCCAAACATGGTTAATTATTATCATCGTCAACGAAAGATGATGTAATTTGTACAACTACAGAATAAAAAAATAACTTTGTAGATAAATTAAATTACTAATTAAGCGCGCATAAATTATTTCACGTTGTAATACAATAAGCTATATTGATTCTTTACATTTTTGGTTGGTAAAAAGTTAATTGTATGGGCAGTCAATTTGTTTTTATAAAAATAATTTAAAATAATAACAATACTCTTTTCAAATGCATTCTGCACTTTTCACTACTACCGTCCGAGATTCAAGTGGTCCGTGTCCAAATCGACAAGAGTTGGTTTTTTGGGGTTGTTTGCTTGATGCTCCTTATACTGGGCGTAGGTGTGAAAAGCCCTTTCCCAGAAGGAACCCTTAAAAGCACCTTTTACAATCTTTTTTATTTTACCTTCCTGATGATAATCAGATCCCCAGCCGCCATGGTGTATGCCTGAAAGTTCCAAGCCAGGATGTTCGTGGTGATGCCCATCATGATGATCGTGTTCGCCGTGAATGTTATAGTCATGAGGATCATATCCAACCTCATCATGAACAGATTGATCCCGTTTCCAGTGATAATACTTGAGCACACGTTCCCATGTTGAACCCTTTACAAGTTGTTCCAATAGCCCGTTGTGTTTTTCTGGATCCCAACCCCAGCCGTGGTCAGTATGATGGTGAATTTGGGGCTGCCAACCCCATCCTTTGGGCTTTCCCCAACCACCTCCACCCTTTTTGCCTTTCTTTCCTTTTTTGCCTTTACCTTTGCCCTTACCTTTTCCGCCGTGATCGTCGTCGTTGATGTCGTCTTCTTCCTCGTCACCTTTTTTCTTTTTTGACGCTGTTTTTGCAGGAGGGGTTGGCTCAGAGTCTGCTAGTTTAGCAGCTACTGAAGCGTTCTTATCATCTTCTTCTTCCTCAGACGAATTTTCCTCTGCCGAGTTTTCATCATTTTCCACAGAACCAGAAGAGCCTCCCTCATGACCTCCAGTTACTTTTGGCGTCAAATTTGGTGTGTATCCCGTTCCATTGTTTTGGTTGGCCAAATCGTTCAAAATCATTTCTCGGATGGCTAGTGGAATTTCTTGAAACCCAATATCATGTTTCTTTGTCTCTCCCTTTTCTTCATCCTCTTCATCCTCCTCATTATCATCCACTATGTAATCGTCCAAGTCTTCAATTGAAGCCACTTCATTGGAAGCACTTGTATCGTCTTCCTCTGCTTCTTCCTCATTACTGCTCTTTTTCTTTTTCTTAAAAACCTGGGATTCATCCTTCAAATAATCCTTCTCGTCATCATCATGATTTTCCTGCCCGTAAAACGCTAAAGGAAGATTGTCCTTCTTTGCTTTTGCAACGGGCCCTTGAGATGACAGAGGCGGAAGTACAGCAGGTCCTGTTCTTTCTTCACTTCCTCCCTTTCGCTTGGCTTTAGTCTTTAGTGGTGGAGGTGGCGATTTGGCTCCAGATTTTCCCGCAGGCTCATCACCCTCCTCATCTTCTTCGTCCTCATCTTCCCCATCGTCCTCCTCTGAACTTCCCTCATCGTCATCATCGGCAACCTGCTCGTTTCCTTTCTTCTTTCCCAGTTTATCTTCTGGCTTCTTTCTCTGACTTGATTGGATCTTTTGAAAAATCTTCCATTCGTTTTTTAGACTAGTCCATGGAATCGCCTGGTGAGTAATCTCATCTTCTTCTTTGGTCTTCACAACTTTCGCCTCAGGTCTCGCAAACACGTGAGCCACCTCTGCAAACTCATCTTTTACACTACCTTCCGGTTCACCGACTTCATCGGTAGGAATCCACACCGTTGCTGCGGAGGCTACAGAGAGTAACAAAAAACAATCATAAATCCTTCTGCAAACTACAAAAGATTTTAAATGCTTTATTTTTCAATCTATTTATTTACCTGTTGAAATCTGACCACTTAAAAATAACGGAATAGCTCTACTAATAATGGCTACATACTTATCAAGATGACGATGATGGCTATCACCGGTAACAAAGCAATACGATAAACTGGCACATGTTGCAACAATCACGCTACAAGTTAGCAACGCTACGTTCACTCTTTTTTCTCTCATAATAACTAATTTCCTTTGAGAACCCCTTCGTCAACTTCCCGTGAATTTGGTATACGTTTTAGGAAAGTAGCTCTTAAATCGACCACAATAATTTCTGATTTTTCTAAACGGATGGCCAATCAGCTCCTTTGTTCCAAAGTACAGTGTAAGAAACGGCTGTGTTATATGATGACTTCCGGTACTAGCGTCGTTCCTACTACTGTAGTGATAAGCATAAATAGCGGATTTTTTCTTTTTCTTTTTTGACTTCAGTAAAGGTGTAGTATCACCACTGCTGCAGTAGTAGTAGCCGCTGCTGCTGTCGCAGTTATTATTGTTATAGTCTACTGTACAGTCACTACTACTACAGCTACAATAGCCACCTCCGGAAGATAAGCAAGTAGAAGTTGATGTTGCTGTTGCTGCTGCTGCTGGTGGTGATGGCGATGATGATGATATTTTTGAATTGTGGCCAATAAGTTTGTAGATAAGTTTGCTATTCGTCATGGGACGACTGAGAAAGAGACTCGTTTCTGAGTCGCCGCAAGTCGTGAGATGAGTTAAGTGTAAACTGCGTGACTATAAGGTTAGCGCTACAACAACGCTACTATATAACGTGGTCGTTGTTGTGGTGGTGGGCTAAATATGATATCGTCATTTTTTTGTTTCTTCTGATTTTCTTGTTAGAATTTCAGCGGCGACTTCTTAGAGAGAAAGAGACCCTTCCCTTGTTGAACTAAAGAGGTGTATGAAGATGGTGATGATGAGGAGGAAGAAAAATGATCAATGAACGGGGCAGTGGCGATGATGAGTAGCATGTTCGAAGTAATATAAGTGGTATATTGACACTGATGAGAAGCATTAAAAAGCAACAGAGGAAGTGGCGTATACCTTGCAAAATTTTTATTACAAACATGAGGTGGTTTGCTGGTGGTGATGGTGGTAGTCACTATCTTATCCTTTTGCTCGTTCGTACATGCTTTGAATTTTTTGGCAGTGACCAATGACGTAGTTTTTAAAATCTAAACATACAGCGTGTCAGTCAGTCAATTCTAATGTACCTGTCTGCATTTTGTGGTACTGTTGCGCGGCACACAACTAGCAATATAGCTAGATTGAGGTGCAATGTAAATTTTAATTTTACTACGAAGGGAAAGTTTTTTTTGCACATCTATAAGAAAAGAAATTGATTACTTATCAACCTCTAATATCATGGTAGTGAATAAATATATTGTATGTCGGCCTTATATATTGGAGATTTTATTATATGATGATGCTCGGGTGTTGGTAGTGGTGCGTGCAGGTGTAACGTTGCGTTGTTGGAACGGAACGTGTAATACATCACAGTAGACACACGACAAGGGAAAGAGTGAAAGAAATAGGCTTTTGAAAAGGTGAAAAAGATATTTTCTTATACAATGTTATCTGTTTCCTAATATCCTAATTGTTATGTAGGCAAATGAATGAAGCACGATTGACCCGCTGACCAATGGCCTTAAAGGTTTTCTAGAAAAAGACGTAGACAGGAATGTGCAGGCAGGGTGCAGAGTATTGGTAATATGTATATCATATAAAAATTGTATGTACGTATAATTGGCATTGTTTGTCGAAGCGGAGTGTCTTCTTCAATTTTTTTGGTATAGAAAAATATGCAGTTGTTAGTATTACTTATTATTTAATCAACTTGTCTTAAATTGACTTGATGCAAATTTTCAGATAATGAAATTAAAAATATCTTTACACAGTTTGTATTCTTCCACATATTGTCAGTCAATAAATTAAACAAAGGAAATAGCCCTGTGAAAATTTTCGTTTTGCCTTTCTACACATAATTTTATGTAGATTTAAACAAAAAACCTATTGCGTGAATAGCTTCATTCTCTGCTAATCAACTCATTTAGTTTGACGCTGCTGCTTCTCCCATCCTTGTAAAACGTTTTTGTATGTACAAAGATAAAAGGCATCGTCTCTAAATAGTGCAACTTGTTTCAAAACTTTTCATTATTGCTTCATTACTGACGTCTTTTATTCAATGGGTCAATGTCACTTTCTTTCAGGTGCTTGCATATTGCCAATAAACAAAATATGCCTCTCGTTCAGTCAACTTTAATTACATGTTTAAGCAAGACTTGTTGTTCCTTTTAATTTTTTATATGTATTGAAAAGAGAGGCTGTCGTTCAGCGCCACGCAAAAAGCATATTTGTTTTTTTTCTCGTTTCTCTTAAACTTTTAACATGGAAAATGCTCATGTAGCCTGTGCCATTCAACCCTATCGTATTATTTTATGATACGCTAGGATATACGCTTATATTGATGTGATGATGATTGTACGTTGAAAATGGAAGAGAATGTCGATAAGTACAACAAATTGTGGTATTATTGTTATATGGACTGGGGCAAATATGACGGACACCCAGTTTATTTTGTATTGAATGAAAAAAATTGATTAGTAATTGAAGTTGATTGAACTTTTTACTGGAGTCAAAATAAAAGCGAAATTGAAAGATTGAAAAATATGCTAATTTACGTAGTAGATGCTATCTGTACGTTTGGGTAAAAGCTATCATAAAAGTTTGAGAATGAGTAATTATAGTTCAATACGTAACACTGTTATCAAAAAAATGTACGCCGATGACAATCAAACATGGTATAAAACAATTTACGGAACAGGAATTATTATTGTTTTTGATAAATTCAGTCAAGTCAGAGAGTCGTGATTCATGATAAATTGACAATAGCAAAATAAATTCAAGTGCAGTGAATATATGACTCACTCAGTTTATTGAGCTGTTGTTGAGAAGTTGAAAAATGAAAAGATGATAATGATAAGCCAAATGAATTAGGCATAATGGATTGGGAGTTTGGGACATAGAACTTTGACGCCTGTGTGCCCCCTTAAGCAATTTTAATATTCAGTAAAAGAACAAAACTTTCAATTTTATGCATTCTTTTGAAAATTAATGTGCTCACAACGTGACTTGGTATTTTATGATTAATAAATATGTACATAGCAGCTATTTGCATGTAGGCTCAATGCCTTTTGTTCATCAAGCTGTACAATATCGATACATTTGTGTAAATACAATCTTGTAAAAGACACTACTAAAAGTTAAGATTGGCATGTTTTTTAAAAGAATAGTTAAAAATCGTTTCTAGAGTCTTAACCCTACCATTTAAATGAAAGTTGACACTAAATAAGAAACCGAAAGATAAAAAATTGTCCATTATAATATACAGTCTTTTAGTAAGCGTGTGGATATTAAATCAAGTTGATAAATCATAGCTAGGATGAATAATGACATTTTCATAAACCCGCAGTCGTCGCTTCTCAGAGACTCACAAATACTCAACATTAAATACCATCCGTATATTATACACCGAATGTTGGACTGGTGTTATAAATTGTTTGTCAAATAATGGTGTCCTTTTTATCTGCACTACTATATTTGCAAACTGAAACACCCATGCTTTACTTGTAATCTTTTTCTGGGATTTACATAAAACTAATTGCCCACCACGACCAAAACCACAGCAAACAGTACTGACTGATTCTGATTTGGGATGACTAATTCCACTTTGCTCCATAAATGTACAAAGTTGGTTAAATCATCCTTATTATCATTTCACGATATAATGATAAGAACGCTATTATAAAAACAGTGATTGTTCAACATACTTCTATGCGAAAAATATTTTGGCGACGTAGCTTGTAGTGCCAACGTCAACAGTCAACACCGCCAGTAAAATGAGAATTTGTACCACACTGAAACTTATTTCTTACTATCGTACTCGGTTCCTACTGCATGCGCATGTAGTGCATTGCAGGGAGAAGGTAAGCCAAAAGCGTCACTTGTATATGATACGAAAATTTGCGGTATGCAAACTAGATAATATGTAAGATTACATTACTTGATGAGCTTTTTTTTAACTTATCTTATCTTTTTGTGTAAAGGGATCGACATGTCTCTGACGTCACTGAAATATATTGTAACTAATTGAGTCTCAACTGTATCAAACCATTTCAATACTCATTTTACTTTGGAACTTGGGACTGAACTCATTTGAATTGGATTATTTTTAGTGGTTTCCAATTTTTAAATAATGGCTGACATCGTTTTACCACCTTATAATGAGAATTATCCTCAAATGCCGGACGGTGGCTGGCAGTCTACAACATTTTTCGAATTAGGGTGGATTTCTGGTTTGTACAATGTCGCTAACAAAACGATAAGTAGCATATTTGGCCCGTATGATGTGTTTACTATTAATGCTGATGACCCCTTAAACTTTGACCATTTGGACACGGACACCTTCACAGGGGAAAGTGTTGGACCTATAATCTATCTCTGTGAGTTATATACTTGATCTTTTGTGTAATTTTTATATGGGTATTTTAATTCAAACTGTTTAACTTCAAATTAGACTTTTTAAATTACAGGTATATGGACAGTTATTTTAATTATTTTTGCTATTGGTGGATGCTGCTGGTGTCTGTGCCAGAAATGCTGCTGTTGTTGTAGGTCAAATTTTAAGAATGGCAGAAATATCGATGAGCTTCAAGACACGGACCCTACATACCAACTTCGACCCTACTATTCGGAAAGAAATAGTAAGAAAGAGGGTATCTCGGTGACCGTAATTGTACTTTCTGTCATTATGGCTATATGGCTAATCGGATTTCTGTAAGTGCTGCCCCTTTCCATTTTATCGAATCCTTATTTTCAGAACAATATTGTAGAGTGTATGTATTTATATTTTGAAAAATTATCAGAATCATGATACTTCACACGTTCGCCTCAAATGACAAAACGAAAGATGCCATTGATCAAATTAAGCCAGGTAACAGAGACCATTTTTATAGTTTCTAACATTACTTAAATCCAATACTTGCCGTTTTGGTTGAATAGCTTTTTCAAGATGCAGTGCAATTTATTGCTTATTTCAGACTTGGATAACGCCATCGATGATATTAAAAGGTATATAAGCGTAACTAAATCCCAAATGGACTATGCATTTGGTCTAAAGTTCGACAGACATGTCAAATGCAATAAACGACGCTGTAGAAAAATGCCCTGCCGGTCCCAGTGATCCTGCTTATTGTGGTACGTACTGATTGGCGTTGAAATTACTATAATGTTTCATGTATAAAGTTATTTTACACCAAACTATAAATCTTAATTTTCTTACCTTCTTCAACATTATTTACTCACCTATATTTTGATTTCTTTTAGCTCCTATTAAGAGCACAGTAGAAAGTCAAATGGGAAACACAATATCATTAATCAATAATAGTTCAAAAATTTTGGTGGATGCGCTTACCGAAGTTGAAGAGGCTATAGAAAAGGGCAAAAATGAATTGGATGGAGATTTCCAGGACGTGATAAATGATGCTAATAAGGCATTGTATGAAATTATTTTTACTTCAAATGTGTTTTGATTAAACTTAATAATTTGATAATGTCAACAGAATTTGATCACAGCTATTGTACGTAAATAGGCACTGGTTTTTCATGCTCTTCAATTTGCTGTACTGTCTTATTTTTGGACTGGTTCTTGTTGGCTTTGTTCTTGCGGCGTTTACAAGGGGAGGTGGATTAAAAAC